>CM034355.1:45299877-45319807 GCA_019925275.1 Mytilus edulis
TTAAACGTTCTTTGGTAAAGATATATTTAATAGGGCAACTGAGTTTCTATTGTATTTAACCTGTTACATGTTGTTTACTTTTATTTATTAAATGTTTTTTATTAAATCGTTTGATATTTCAGTATCGTTTAAACTAAATTAAAAAAAAAGATGAATATGTAAGCAACGTTCATTTGCGCGGGTTGTCGCCACCAAGTTTTATTTACAAGTATCTAGAATCTGGGTATTGCTGCAGTTTTGATCGTCTTTAGACGGTTTTACTTGAGGGTTACTGCAGCTTAATTGGACCATAAGGTCTTGACTACACGTGAATCGTCTACGTGCATTAAAAAACGTATGCCATTACTGTTGGAAAGTAGGTATCGCAAAATATAGGAAATTCGCATCATATTAATTTCCATCTTGATATCAGATGTAAGACAAAAACGGATCGTTTATCATGTATTGATCAATATTTACACGTTATCGGAGCGCGATTCATCAGCCTGGGGGAAATTTCTTAACATCAGCAACATCCTCTGTATTCCCATTCTCATGTCTTGTCAGAATTATTGTCCGTGTTAGATATTCTTTTTCTATAAATGACACTGGGGTTCATTCACTGGCATATGCAAAAATAATCTTCAGTCCGTCAAGAAGATTTTGCTGTTGAAAGTCGAAGTGACACAATTTTTTCACTTAACAAAGTTCACCATGTCCCACAGGCTTGAAACGTGTTTCTGAGTGTCAATAAGGCTCTAACATACAAAAAAAGTTAATTTACTTTTTATTATACAAGTCGCTTAATTTTGCTGAATTTTGATTTTAGATTTAAATATTTTGCTTATCATTAGATGGCAAAGTCAAATTTAATGATCGAGGTGCTTAATTGAATTAAGGAAATGTTGGAAAATCAAAATATGTTTTGTTTGTATTAATATTATAAATGATCGATGGTTTTAGGAATGAACACAAGAAAACAACTGTTTCAATGAGTCTATCATACATCCAACGGAGGGAATATGGGGAATTGCAGAAAATGGTGACATATATACCACTGAGCACTGCGAGGCGAAATCTTTTTTAAGATTTTATGTAGAAAACTAAATATATTCAAAACTAAGAAGGCTCACGCCCTCTACGCCCCCTCTCCTGAATCCGCTACACAAAAAGCAAAAAGACAGTTTATATATATATGAAGTACTGCATGAGGTTTAAATGTTATCTATGCAAGAGTATAGGATATATATATTTAAGAATTGAATGCTTCTTTTTGTAACTTCATTGGGTGTAAAAGCGTTGACCGAAGTACATTTTGTATGAAGCGCTTCATTCTAAAAATGTGCGCACGGTCAACGCTTTTACAACCCTATGAAGTTACAGAAAGAAGCATTCAATACTTATAATTACATTTTTTGTTAGCTAGGATCATCAAAACACGAATTTCTCATTTTTTCATTCAATTCAACTGTGCACTTTATTGTGGGACCTCGTGTTATCACGAATGAAAAGTTTTATTGAGTAATGCAAATGCTTACGGAATAACACGATATAATATATATAACAAGTCAAAAAGGGTACAACATCACCATTAAATAACTATAAAATACACAAATATTAGATATTTCGGATTACAGATATCCTTCTTCGGTAATTGCACAATGACAAATGAATCATGTCAATTCAAATTGAGACTCTATCAAAATCTTGATTTATACAATTTAAGCGAACGCTGGAACAATTTTAAAATTTCCAAACACACCGCAAAGACTACAGAAATATGCCAAAAATAAAAATAGTTATTTACGATGTGAAATGGCACAACAGTTACTCTAGATTTCCAAAGGTTGTGACAGTTGAGATGTTATAACTGCATTGAGGGCAGTCCTCAAACAAAAAAATCAAAAATGTCCTAACCGATCAAGGATGGTATAAATTAGACAACGGTAGGGCAATTACAACAGAAACTACATATTTAAGCCTCCCAAACGAATATCAGTATAATACTGATTGAAAAAATAAGTATTGTATAATGAGGTAAAATAATTGAACGTGGCAACGTACTTATACATCATCCCGAATCAATGAAAACCTGTATATTGTTTACATGTGTGTAATAGTAGATTAATTATTTTTTATTCATATTGTTAACATTGTAGAGAGCCTTATTGAAAATTGGTTTCATCCAAATGAGTTACTCTCTTTAAATAAAGATATTATTATTATTATTATTATTATCATTATTATTACACCAAATCGCCTGCACTGCAGCCGTCCCGCTAGACCACACGACCACCTGGGCTCTCAAAAAAAGAGCTTTCGCTGGCCGTGTGTTACCTTTCCTCGTCAGTTTTAATCTAGCGGCGTACTACAGAATAACACATATAACTCGTATACAGAAGAGTATTCATCAACTCTCAAACTACCTACAGACCGAGATATGGCGGACCGTAATTCGGAACAGCAACACGTCCGACACTCGGCTAACCGAGAGATTGGTCGGTTAATCTATATTGAGTATGCGGCTATATCGGCGGTTGGTCTGTTAATCGGGTTGGCTAAGGTCTGTTAATCAGGTGTTATCGAGAAAATCATTGAAAGTTCAGCATGTTTCATTGTATAACTTTTTAAATATATTTTTATCATAAAAAATATTCATATCTAACAAAACAATTCAATGTACTGAATCCAGTGGTGTAATTATTATTTTTCTAGCTTCAATGTACGATCTATAAAAGACAGGCATTATGTTTGTTAACCATAATGAAATCATTGTGTGAAAAATCTTCACGAAAATCTGTATTTTGGTGACATAAATCAATCTTTATTTAAAACCTGGTCTGTTAATGGGTCGGATGTATAAAACCCAGTCTGTTAATTGGTCTGTTAAGAGTTATGAATGGCAATAAAAGTATAATTTTATTGCTATATGGGGTGTTATCGGATCAAATGAGTAGGCTCAAGACGAGCGGCTAAAAAATACGGAAACAACACATGAGCAATGAAACATAAAATATACGGAAACAACACATGAACAATGAACAATTTAAACAATGGAAATTGAAAATTGATAAAAACGGTTTCAAAAAGTGTAATATTATAGTAATGTTAATTTCATCCAAGAATGGTCGCATATGTCATGTGGATTCTGTTTAATTGTCATGAATGACACCAATTTGTCATCTACATTGGTAACCAGTATATAGATCAGAGATAAACATCGTAATGTAACTAAACATCAGTAAGTAAGATATATTGGGATGCTAAAATATAATGAATAGAGAAAGAATAATGAGTAAGATAAATAAAAGGTAAAGGAAAAAAAGCCACGGAGGAAACGTGACATTACAATTTAAAGAATACAGAAATAACCCCCCCCCCCCCCTATCCGAACCCTCATGGTATACACGATAATCTGGATGGAGTAGCAGAATATAGAATAATAGATAAGGACAGTAGAGAGTGATGCATTGCTAAAAAAGAGAGAAAAAATAATAATTGTTTAAGAAACATCCTGGGTGTTCAAATAGTAACAGATTTCGATGTACTTTAATTGGTGACAAATGCTAGAAGTTTACATGCGGACAACTGCCGTTCTCCTCTACACTTATGAAGAAAGGAACTAAACGGAATAAAATGTATTAAAACTCAAGGTGACCAAATGTAACTGCATTCGCTCATTTCCATTTACTACTTGAGAATGATTTGTAAACAACATATGATTAAGTAATAGAAATAAAGAACCAATTGGACGATGCTTACGAATTAGGGTTAAACGTCCAGTGACAAATATCATGTGCATATGAGAATGACAACACGTTATATGCACCCTATGTTGTATTAGAAAGACACTTTCAGTCGGATTTGAGAACGTGCTACTTTGAACAGACACAAAAATTGAGGCTGATTGAAAACGTTTATAATAAATTCATGCGTATTCCAGCGGCCAATCCATATCACACTATATTGAAGTGACACACCCTTCAATAAAATGCAAAGAAAGTCAAAATAAAAATGCTCTTACTAGTAAATCACAACCGAAATGAATGACAGACGGACATTTTTTACAAAACTTAATGAACAATTGAAATCAATATATTTGAGGTTTGCGTTATTTCGCAAAGGTTTGCGTTATAAAGCAAAGGTTTGCGTTATAAAGCAAAGGTTTGCGTTATAAAGCAAAGGTTTGAGTTACAGCGCAAAGGTTTGCGTTACAACGCAAAGGTCTGCGTTTTATCGCAAAGGTTTGCATTATAACGCAAAAGGTTTGCGTTGTAACGCAAATATAGGACGAAAAATTAAAAAAAAATGTGTTGCGCTAATTCGCTTCCGTAGGATACTGTTGCACCGTATTATCATTTTTTTTTTACTCAGGAACATCTCATTCTTAACTTTTTCTATAGGAAAATATAAAGGTAGCAAAAATAACTGTGGCTAAATTACTCTTAACTGACACAATTTCAATTGTCCAACCCATTAACAGACTTTATTCCCATAATTTTCACTAAAACGTGGTAATATTCACTTTTTATTACAATTATGAAATATTTACCAATGTAAATTTATGTTTTAGAACCAAAGTACTATATTTTGTGTCCTTTAAATGATATCTAAAATTGTTTGTTCCGACTTTTATTAAAAAAAAATGCTATGCGTATAAGCATAAATACTACATACTTGCACGACGCCTTTTGATTTTACTGAAAACTGCATAGACTATGAAATGTTTTTTACAAGTGGAAAATGTTCTATGATAGATATCATTTTGTCAGACAGTTTTCTTTTTTTTGATTTGGTTCTTATAATATGCCAAAAATCTTTATATTTAATAGAGTTTAACATTAATTTGTGCGTTTTACTCTTCACAGACGTATAACCAACCCGATTAACAGACCAATCTCCCATATACACTGGGGTAAATGTGATCTCCGTAACTGCAGTTACGTATATCCAAAGATGGCGGACGATGTTTCTGGTCAATATTTCTTTTGTCAATTCTGTAATAGTTCTGTTTTATTCTTCGGTATTTCGTATCTTATTTAAAGTATTGCCAAGTTTGAAACTGAAATACAATGCTTCTTTTCATAGTTCAACCGCTAAATGGAGAAATCATCATTTAAAAAAATCGCGAGGATATGGGTAACTGCATAGACTGATATCCGTAACTGTAATAAACGTTTAGAGAAGGATATCCGTAACTGCTTCATTCATTATGTTCGACTTAATAGTTCGTTCATCATTTTTGTCGAAAATAAAATTGTCATAAATTCGTCAAAATATATATAATCATCGGGATGAAAATATATGCCCAAAATGTTATAACAACATTAGAAAAATTCCACTGTTAATGACGGCTTCACCGTGAGACTATATCCTTCGGACGTTGGATATGTAATAACTGAGAATACAAGTCTTAGATGCAGGAGTTTTTTAATTAGTTTTTTTTTTGGCTTTGATCTAGCTTTCAGTACTTGCGATTACTCTCAGATCTGCTTAAATTTAGTGTCAGTTTTTTTGTTTAATGTACAAGTACCCTCCCACGTGCAATTTGTTTGTGAACAAATTTATTTTTACTTGTACCCACCTGAAGCATTTTGACGGATATTTTAGTGAGCTCTTATGTTGATCGTTACATCACTTTCCCAATTTAGGGGAGGGTTGGACGCCAGCTAACATGTTTATCATCGCCACATTCTGTATTTGTTTGGGCCTGACCAAAGTGAGGAGCTTACACTTCGGTGGTTGTTTTTTGTTGCTGTGTTACATATTTGTATTTGTTATTTATATTTTGTGTACCTAAATAAGGCCATTAGTTGACTTGTTTGGATTGTGTAACATTTGTCCTCTCGGGACTTTAAAAGCAAGACTATGTGGTATGGCCATTGCTCACTATAGATAGCTATTAAAGGTCGTAAGTTGACCCATAAATGTTAATTTCTGTTTTTTGGTCTGTTTTGGAGATTTGTCTCAATGACACTCGTACCACATCTTCACATTATTTATATGTTCAGGACGGGAAAAACTTTAAAAAAAAAATAGATACAGTAGGTAATCCTTGCATCAGAGGCCGTCCTGGATGAAGGTCAAATAAATATCGACTGCTACGGAATGAAAGAATGAATAGAGACGGAAATTTATCATTGCCACATGCCATCAATGGCCCCTCAAAGATTTGTTATGAGGGTTATAAACGTACAAAGAGCACGGAATTATCTCTCCACAAGGCATCTGATTGAACGTCCACATCATGACCAGACGTGGATGCGTACTTGTGTATCCAGCACAGCAACTTGGATTTTGTCTTCCTTGCTACCAATTTAAGTTTTAGTCAATGTTTTTATGGGAGATAGACCAATCCCAATCCAAAGCCAGTCTTGCAGGTCTTGAAATATAGTGTTTAGGTACGGTTATTTTTATTTATCATCTGATGTACGTAATTTGTGCTATTGTGTTTCGTCTTTGTTTATTGTAAACCCCTACTCTATTTTACGGGTTGATTATATATTTTTTAAGGCTCAGTATTCATACACATCGCCATTGTGTTACGATGCTATGGTCATTTTGTACTCATGCTTTCAAATTTGGATTATGAACTTTATCCTTAAAGTATTAATATGCCATATTTTGTTTATCTGTTGAAATAGGTTTTAATTTTTTATAGTGATTAAGATTTAAAAATAATGTTGACAGTGATACATTTTACCTTTTGTATTATGATATTTTGACCTATCTTGTCTGTTTGCTTTGCTCAAAAATTGTTGTTGATATAATGGAATTCTGTGTGATTCGCATACAAGTGAGAGGCTTAGCTATCTATACAACCAGGTTTAACCTACCATTTTCTACATGCGGAAATATTTGTATCAAATCAAGAATATGACAGTTGTTATCAATTTCTTGGAGAGTTAGATTTTTCCATTTGCTAAAGGACTGTTCGTTCTCAATTTTACTTATATATTTCATCTGTAATAAATTACCAAATCGCCGTCCTCTACCTTCCTATGCATAGTGCTGACTTTATAGAAAACAGAATTGGTAGCCTGATCAATCTTTCCACATAATAATTTTAAGACTTCAAAAAACAATTCTGATTCATATTTATAATCACTTTTAATAACCGTAGACATTTATTTCATTTCAAACATGATTGAATTGTTTAATAATAAAATCAGTTACGGATATCAATATTTCCAGTTACGTATATCATTGACAATTTATTTTCTTCAGTTACCCATATCATCACGATATTTAAGATGGCTGTTTTCTCTGTATAGCGATTGAATGATGACAAACACACTTAGTATTTCAGTTATTAATTTAGTAATACGTTTAAAAAGACATGAAGTACTAAAGAATAATACATTATTATTACAAAATTGACAAAAGAAAAATTGACCAGAAACATCGTCGGCCATCTTTGGATATACGTAACTGCAGTTATGGAGATCACATTTACCCCAGTGCGCATACTCAATATAGATTAACCGACCAATCTCTCGGTTAGCCGAGTGTCGGCCGTGAGCAAGGGTAATATCGAACTGTCGATTAATATAATCATGTAAAAAATAATGCGCTAAATTCTATACCTGTCATTTTAGTTGACTTTTATTAGATTAATTTGGCTATCTATTTTAGGTATTTTTGACATATAGCTCTTCAACTGTTTCGTTACTTATAATACAACTTCGGTTTTCAAATGTTTGGATTTGAGCGTTCCTGATGAAGGTAAATCCAGAAAAGCGCTTCGGACGCAAGAAATTATTAAACGTGTTGTTTTCAATTCTTTATTTTATTTCTTAATTTTGATGCAAATATTTTTTTTCAAAATATAAACTTTTGAATTAGTTGTGAATCATATACAAAATATCACCCTGTTGTGTATAAGGAAACTCCTTTTTGTTTGAAAAAGTGTATATTTTCGTTTTCCTATACTAATTCTAGATCATTTTTAAATAGTTGAATGAAATCATTTTGTTTTTTTAAATCAAGCTACATGTTAATGTTTCGAATTTTCAAGGTAAACTAAAAAAAAATTGAAGTTTGAAAAATTACTCTTAATTTTTAATTTTGTGCAAATGGTTTTCTGGTGTTTTTTTTTTAAATTATTTTTCGAACGATTTAACCGCAATAGTAAATGGTTTATAATTATAAAAAAAAATACAAAACAAAGGAACACTAAAAAATACAAATAACAAACAACTTTAATACATTATAATTTCGAAAGTGAAACGAAAGAAGAAAAGTTCAGAATGCCAAATATATGATTGATTTACAATTGACATAGTGCACTTGACAGCAGATTTTTAACCATCATTTTGCTTTCCATTAAAAGTCCAAAGAAAATAGAACGTTGGTTAGCGTACTTAAACAAAGTACTAAAGATAATGAATTTTTTGACTAATTGCTTGTTCAAATAAATAAAAAGTTCTTTTAATACAAATATTTTCTCTTATTTACGCAACAATTATCGTGTTTGTGTCTTCAGGGGCGAGTATTGATTGGTATATCCTCGTTGATGCCTGCGGCAGAATAACGGTAAATGGTTCGCGCTGCAGCTCGCTGCTGGACACCGTTGTTGAAGTGTCTCTTGTCTATAATTGTTTTGTAGAAGTTTTGATATGACAATATTGTTATGCTTATAGTCAATGTGGATCCCGGACTCTCGGAGCGCGACATCGGACGTGAACAAAATGACTGTCATCAACTATTTAATTAGTTCCAACATTTGAAAATGACATCTCGATTGGCATGTAATTAAAATAGTATATAAATATGAAATCTTAAATCTTAGAATTAATAATTGTCCATCCCAGTCTTATATAAAGTGTCACCAATGTCATCTCTAAACAGTTCTACAAAGTTGCTTGGCGAATATTGTCACCAAAGTCAAACAACTTAAATCTATGATATATGGAAAAATTGGAATAACATTATTATTAAGAATTTCAATTTAACAGCAGACATGGATGTGCAAAGAGACATTCCTTTACAATTTTACAACTATTGCCGTGCGTTTGAAGAAGATGTGGTCAACGATTGCTGTGATTCCGGCCCTTTGCTTGTCGACACGTCTACCGACTCAGGAATGTACAAGCACCAAATAGACGACGGACAAATGCAAAGTCATGTTGGACCACACCAATCAATGTGTATTGGTGAAGATGATGTCTTTGTTGACAGTTTCGACGCCCGTAGAGATTATTTTGACTATAGATTCGGTATGAAGCCACAGAGACAAGCGGCAAATGTAAGAGAACGGAAGCGAATGATGAGTATCAACTCTGCTTTTGAAGAACTCCGTTCGTTTGTGCCAACATTTCCGTATGAAAAACGACTCTCTAAAATAGACACTTTACGTTTAGCCATTTCTTATATTGCTTTACTTAGAGACATGTTGAAATCAAAGGAGACAGATCCACTACTCTTTCTTGAGCAATCTCTAAAATCTGGTGTTGGTGGAAGAAGGAGAGCTATTTGGAACACTAGTGGTAAGAACTCATTGATTAACTTTTATTAGACAGAAACATTTATACGCATTACCATATATAGTTGTATTTAGTTAGAACTATATTTTTTAAGTTAGTTTTCATGTTGTAAAATAGTATGCTTCTATAGTATAATACTACTTCTTTTCTTTAGTTTTGCATGAGTGTGTCTTTTTAAATGTTTTGAAGCAAGTAAGTAGCATTACTGCATGGTACTTATAAAAAGATGAATTCTATCGTTTTAAAACTTACTGACGTTTTAACTTGATGATGATAATGTTATTTAAACCGTATACGATGCAGGAAATGCTTACCCTTCCGGAGCACCTGATTTCACTCCCGGTTTTTAGTGGAGTTCGTGTTGTTTCTTATTTATTATTTGTAACTGTTGATGTAAATATCTTTTGGTTTTATGAGTTTTTGTTTACTCCTTGGTTTTGATTGTTATTGTCTTAAAGCATCAGAAATATTTTTTGGAACATTACCTTTACCTGTCTGTCTTTGATAATTCAGACATATTAAATGAATTACATTATTATTTTAAGTAAGAGACAAAATAGATATATTCTGTATTTGAGATATGCTTAATCGTTCAAATGACTAATCATAATAACTTTCTTTCTTTGTTGTGCCTTTTTTGCTCTTGTACAAGTAAAGTATTCCTTCATTCTTTGAAGTTTGTAGCATAAAAACCCACTGTCATTTATTTATCTTTTCGTTTAAACAAGCACTTTTCATGTTTTAAACTGTCGCGAATTGGGATTTTTTTAATTTATTTGTTTTGCATTTAATTTGAAAAAAAATCCGGTGCAGTCAAAAAATCATGTATATACACTATATTTAGAAATATGGCTGAAAAGCATAGTTTCATTTATTCTTTTTGCTACGAAATTAATATAAAAAGAAAGAGAGCTGGTTCTTTGAATTAAATACATTGTCACTAATTTCTAGAGCAGTTTTATTCAATCCAAATGAGAACTCTAAAAAAAAAGATGGCAAGTCGGCCTATACAATTTTCATTAATTTTATTCGTTTGACTTTTTCAATATCAATCATGCAAGAAAATGTATTTTGAAGCAGGCACTCATATTAATATGAAATTCATATTTCTAAATAGAAATTTTTTTTTTTCGTATATTAAAAGTACATGGAATTTCACAATAAGTTTGACTGAATATTTGTTCTCCTTTCGTACAATGTACATGTACATGTATAGTACATGGAATTTCACAATAAGTATTATATATTACGAACTTTGTCTTATTTTCTAAAAATCGAGTGGTGACATCCTAAATAATTATAAAGCAGACTCAGTAAATATGTGAAATTTTTGCTTAAATGTTCGTTTTAACAGTCATTGACATAAAATTATATTAGATGACGAAACATTGGGAATGTCTTGATAAGAACAATTCAGATCTAAATCTGATTGAAAACTGATCTTTCACCCTGCTTCGTTTGCCAGTGACGAGATACTTATACATGTGTCAAGAGATAACGGCGGTGAATTTTCAAAGTACATTGTGTTTGCTTTATTCAAAAAATCAAAATCTGTTGGAATTTGATTCAGAATATTAAAAAATCTGCATCATTTTCTTTTAACTTTTATCAACAAATCTGCATGTTACCTAGTTGTTTGGTTTTTTTTTTTTTTTTTTTTTTTTTTTTTTTAAATATTTCAGAGCTATAAGTTATTGTTGACTGCGAATTTTACAATTTTTTTGTACAGTAGACATATATTTGTAAAATTGTGTTTCGTTAGACATAGGCGGTTTTATTTGAGAATGTCCATATTCATTTTCCGGGCAAATACGGAAAATTCAATCGTCACTATTGAGCCATCTTAATGCATTGAAATCCTGTTAGAAATAAGCCTTAATATTGTTAGTATTTGAAAGCACACACATGGAGTTGTAATACAATAAATCAAAATTAAGATTTACAGAGATTTTGAAAATGTTCCTTCTTTGAAATAAATTCAGAATATTGATTTTTATCAGATTGTATATATCTGAATCACCCATTGGTTGACCGTTATATGACGACATAGATGCTGAAAACAAAAACCAAAAAAGATATCGACTTAACAAAGGAAACAATTTAAACAAGTTGAATAGATATGATATATTTTTATTTTAATTTCAGATCTTAAAGCCCGTTTGTCTTGGATCAGATGGGATAATCTTGGAGTTCATCGTAGACCAAAGCTAGAGGACCTTTCGTGATGAATCGACAATACCACTTTGTACTGTGTTACTATTTATATATTTATTTTTTTCGTTTTTGTTTTGTAATAAATATAGATTTTAAACATATGTATGCAGTCGCATTATCATCGATCCCGTTCTCAATTACAACTAAGAACGTAAATATGGTTGTCAATAAGACAGCAAACACACGACTTAAAACAACACAACAACATTAGGTCAACAAACAGTCTATGGACAAATATGTGAACCGTGCACATGACAAGCCCTAACGAGATAGTCGAAAAAAGCTTAAATAAATTGAAAAGAGACTAGAAAATATCTGCCAACAACATCAAACTCCTTAAAGACACGAAATACGTTACAATTAACTAAACAATTACAGTCGATTTCAATGAGTGTGTAGACAAGGGTTATATCTTTGGTTATCTTGCTTGCTTGCTGAACCCAAAAGTCATTGTTAGGTTATGTAAACTGCCCACATCTATCTGTTTGTAGGACCAGACTACTTCGAAAAGAAGGTGGTATACCTTACCTAACAATGACTTCACGGTTCAGCTAACAAGCAAGCTAACGAAAGATATTATCTTTGCCTACATACTCAATGGAACCGGCTGTAACTAAAACATTACAATGGACTAAAACAGTCAATAGGTCGGCGAGTGTTATAAACAACATTTGCGCTTTTTATATAGGACATTTGCTCTTTTACAATATTTACTTATAATGACTTCCCTACTATTTTATCTGCGCGCTTTGGACCTGGCAGAATTTTAAAAAAAGTCGTATTTTATTTTATCATTTTTAAAAGTCATCACGTGTATATATATAGTAGTTGTATAGTCATCACAGATCAGTTTTAGATTCATATCTGGAGCTCAGAAAATGAACAAAATTAGCTCTTGTAATCTGTCCTGACTGGTATTTCGTCCATATTTCAAAGGAATATTCTAGTTTCTTTTTCTCAATTCAGGACCGAGGTTCATGTTCAACAATATAACGAATTTTAAATAAATTGAACCGACTGTTCTGTCCCCCCCCCCCCCCACAAAAAAAAATTAATCAACATCGTGACACATTCACATTTGTACAAGTCTTTATCTTTAAACTCTATGTTTAAGACTTTGTCCATGTGAACTAACTTACCACAAATATAATTGGAATTTATTTACGTTTTTATTATAACTCATTAAGGTTACAGTAGGCGTCTATAGATAAAAAGCGCAAATGTCCGGTCAATTTAATACAGGTGAATCAAAATGTAACGCGCAAATGTCCATAGTATTTGAAGCGCAAATGTCCTTTGGTGTTGCAGGTAAAAAAATGGGCAAACGTCCTGTGTCCCAATAATTATATGTCTGACTTATATGTTTTGATCTTTTGGTCCTCGATGCTGTTCAACTTTGTACTCGTTTCGGCTTTCAAACTTTGGTATCTGTGCGTCACACATGGGTCTTGTGTGGACAAAATACACTTCTGGCGTATTAAAATTTTGAACTTGTTGCCTTTTGTTGGCTGTTGTTCGTGTGATTCTTTGTCTATTGTGTTCTCCAATTTATTTATATTGTAGTCCTGTGTTGTCATTTTGATGTTATATTTCACATGGCCATAAAAGTGCGAGGTTTGGCATGCCACAAAACCAGGTTCAACCCACCATTTTTTCCTTTAAAAATGCCCTGTACCAAGTCAGGAATATGGTCATTGTTATATTATAGTTCGTTTCTGTGTGTATTACATTATAACGTTGTGTCGTTTGTTTTCTCTTATTTTTGAGTGTAAATTCACATTGCGATAAGACGTGTCACGGTACTTGTCTATCCCAAATTCATGTATTTGGTTTTGATGTTATATATATATGTTATATTTGTCATTCTCGTGGGATTTTGTCTATATGTGTTACATTTTAGTGTTATGTCGTTGTTCTCCTCTTATATTTAATGCGTTTCCCTCGGTTTTAGTTTGTTATCCCGATTTTGTTTTTTGTCCATGGATTTATGAGTTTTGAACAGCGGTATACTACTGTTGCCTTTATTTGGTACAGGAACCGTTATCCAATTTCTGTATCAAGTGCCTGTGAAATTTACCAACAAGCTCTTAGACTCTTACAAACCAGTTTCAATATATAATACAAGTTTACATTCATTGTGGAATCTGTGGTGGGGTCTTTTAAAACTTAAAAGTACTCATTTTTAAACTGTTTGATTTTTTAATTGTTTACTGATAATTCTAAGTATATAAAAGAAACTTAAAATGATTGGGAAAATATTCAAGATTATCCGTCAACGGGAGATAACCGAAACTAGATTTTAAGTTTTATTAAGAGCTACACAGTAGATTTTTGTCTTTTTGCAATATAAGAATCCTATGATTTCCACTACTGCACGGAATTGAATAACTTAAATAAATAGATAGATTGTTTATAATCCTGTGCCTTTCCAAAGTTGTCAACACATATAATGATATAGTATGAAATTCAAAACAGTGTAGCTGTGGCCATTGATTGACACATTAAAATCATTCATTGACTCGGACAATTTAGTGAACGTTTGTATGTAACGACCAATGCTCACTATGTACTTTTTTAAGACACTTAAACTATGGGGTCACCAAAGGTTCTTAACACCTAAATAAAGTAATTCGAAAAATTAATCAGAAATAACACGATATTTTGATTTATATCAATTATATAAATCAAAACACAAAGGTTATTCCTGATTAATTTTTCGAATTATTTTATAATTAAAGGCGTTAAGAAACCTTTGGTGACCCCACAGTTTAAATGTCTATCGTAGGTACGTCATGAACAGTGGTTGTTACAGACAAACGTTCACGTAAATTGTCCCAGTCAATGGATGATTTTGATGGGTCAATCAATGGCCACAGCTACACTGTTTTGAATTTCATACTATTAGCAAGTCAGAGGGTTGTCCTAATGAATATCTATTTATTGTTATCCTTCAAAGAAATTTGGTGTTTGTGAAAGACCTTCAGTTGTGTAATTTTTATTTATCACGTTACGGACGTACAGCTTTCTTTAGACTCTAGTAGATTAAGTAGATATAGGAAGATGTGGTGTGAGTGCCAATGAGACAACTCTCCATCCAAATAACAATTAATAAAAGTAAACCATTATAAGTCAATGAACGGCCTTCAACACGGAGCCTTGGCTCACACCGAACAAAAAGTATAAAGGGCCCCAAAATTACTAGTGTAAAACCATTCAAACGGGAAAACCAATGGTCTAATATATATAAAAAACGAGAAACGAGAAACACGTGTAAATTACATAAACAAACGACAACTACTGTACATCAGATAAGAGCTTGATATATATGGTAAGGATTCTTAAGTGTCTTTTGTTTAAGATTGTAACCTTGTCTGTCTCTTTTTGATTTTTGTTTTTTTGAAACGAAAAGTTTCCGAAGGATATCATCTTCCTTTGTCGTTTGGTTTGTTAAAATTAATAATACATTTTGTACGTGTAACATGAGATGAAATATATACTTTTTAATCAAAAGAAATTAGAAACTCCGTTTTAACCGGGGGTTTCTTTTTAGTTTTTTCTTTTCTTATATACTAATAATTAAAAAAAACCAACACTATTCAAATATCATATAACTGGCATGTTTATGGTTGATTTTTACCAAACAAACCTGGATTTACACATTTTAATTGCGTTATATCCAATAAACTAAATGAAAAAAGTATATGTTTACAGTCTACTGGAACATGCATAATGACGTCATTAAGACAAAGCCTGGCCCCTGTCAGAAATTGAAGTGAGTCCCATATGTTTAATATACTTTTTGTCAAGTTGTATTTTTATTGTAAAAAAGTGAATAGTCAAAACTTAGATAAATGAGTTTTCAGTAGAAAAAAAATACAGCTATAAACAAGAATGTGTCCCCAGTACACGAATGCCCCACTCGCACTATCATTTTCTATGTTCAGTGGACGTGAAATTGGGGTCAAAACTCTTATTTGGCATTAAAATTAGAAAGATCATATCATAATGAACATGTGTACTAAGTTTCAAGTTGATTGGACTTCAACTTCATCAAAAACAACCTTGACTAAAAACTTTAATCTGAAGCGGGACGAACGGGCGTACGGACGAACGGACAGACGGACGAACGGACGTACAGACTAGAAAACATAATGTCCCTCTAATTATCGTAGGTGGGGCATAAAAAGAAAAAAAGTGTTTAGACAGATAAAAACCTAACACAATAAGTAATAGTAGGGCACAAAAGAACAATAAGGAACACAAAACAAATGAAGAAAAAAAACAGATTAAAAACTGTTATCATGCAATGTCTCGTGAACAGGACAAGCATGCAATCCAGTGTGATTTAGTAAGTTCCCGATGACTTGTCAATGCTTCTACTAAGTTATATTTTGTATCCTTACTCCTCTAATCTCTCGTTATCGTTTATTGAAACTTTATCAGAATCTTAACTATCTAGAATGTTTTCCTTCCGTATATAATTCTCTTTACGAATTTTTACAAAGATTTCCCTATTTTATAAATCACCATAAACTTTACATTTGCTTTGTGTGCGGTCGGAGATAATTATTTCGTCGGGCTTGTTCAGTACCTGTAGATTTGAATTGTTCTCAATATAATCTTTTGAAACTCCTGAAATTAAATCTCAAAAATTAATCAGGTTAGTAAAAGACAGTCCTTACATTTTGCTTCAGTTAACGTTGGCTTTGACATGTTGAACATTGGCGGTTCTAATATGACGTGCTTCTTTCGCTTTGTGAATAAACCCATGCTCTAAATCCAATAAAATTCGTTTACACATGCATATATTGACTACTGCAGAATAATGAATTTTGGCAAATTGGCATGCATTTAATATATTTCATTATTAACTTTAAACACTTCGAAAGTCTTAAATGATGCACATGTTGTTACTTTATCGTGACTGTAATGTGTTGCAATTAGAAGTTGACATATTTGACCTAGATACGACAACCGTTCATGCTGGCTGTTCAAAACTCCCTCTCTGAAAAATCACATTGCCTGTCATTTGCTTGTTTACAAATGTACAACAAAAAGGGACTGAGATTCATTTAAGAGCCTACTATACGGACACTCTACACTTATACACATCGGACCATAGAAATTACCTTAATTGTCCTAATCAGAATCGAAATAATTGATGCAAGCTATACTTTATTGTAGTTTTAACAGGTTTAGGCATTATATTCGTGTTATTTTAGCCCTCGCTATCGCTCGGGCAAAATTAATCACGAATATAATGCATACCCATGTTAAAACTATACAATAAAGTATAGCTTGCAACAATTATTTCTCAAATTTGCAGAAAAATCATGATTAATTTTATTTTAAAAAAACCCGCTCAAAACTTTGCAATCTGTCTTACTAAATGGACAAAAAACTTTTTTAAATTTGGCTTCTCAATGTTTACAAAACTGTTTAAATCATATTAAAACCGATCAAGTTAAAATATTCAGGCCTAAAGATACCGTAACATCTAGGAAACACGGCTACTAATATTTGGGCTTATATACGGTTTCGGCTATGCTCATTGTTGAAGGACGAACGGTGATCTAAAGTTGTTAATTTCTGGGTTATTTGACTGTTTCTTTCGGAGAGTTGTCTCATTGGCAATCATACCACATATTCTTTTTATGACCAAATTAACACCGGGACTTATTTCGATTCACTGTTATATTTTTTTTAATCAGAGTTTTCCAGACCGCTACACACATTCGACGGATGCATATATATACATTTATTATTATATATATGCATACCATATATGTCTTTGTTCAGTTATGGAGTCGTAATACTGTCAGATTGCTGATGTAAGGCCGGGGGTGTTTTTTGGCCCCAACTCAGTGGCTTGGCTTGCCATTAAAACATGCAAGGCTATTATGTTACTCACTGTATTTAATTTAGTTATGAATGGAATTAACAGTTTTATTTTAACTGAGTATCTAATTAAGCGGTATTTTTTTTAATGATAATGCTCATTTGCTGCCGATATTTCGTTGAATAACAGTACTTGTTGGTGCTCTGTTCATTGGAGAAAGTTAATTTAATTAATAACAAATAACAAAACGTTCGTTTACCTTCCTTACTCAGAAGGACTCCGATGTGTTTGCAGAAGAAAGAAATAATCTACACAACATTACAGTAATATTCAGCTAATAATTTGAATATCTGGTATTTTTTATTTTGTATATTTCATCTAAGAGATTTATAGTTTTTGTTGTTGAAAAACATTGCCAAAACATGGTTAGCGAAAGCAAATTTACAGATCTAACATTGTTCATGGGTTGATGTTTAGATGAGTTGTATATGTTTCAGACCATATGAGTATACTATTTGGACCGTACGCGTACGGTCTGGACCGTATGCGTACTTTTCCAAAATACTCATACGGTTGGACTGTACGCGTACAGTCTGACTAATATTAAAAAGTTGGTCAAGTTTATTAGATACAAATGCATATAGCAGACATAACATAACTTAACTATCAAATTAGTATAAAAAAGTTCAATTGTAATTGAAACAAAAACTTTATATTTTAACTTGTTTTTAATGCACGCTAATTAAATATGCTTATCTTTTGTATTAAGCATGTCGATCAGTAGTACATTAATTGTATTATGAATGCTGAAATTGAAGATATCCGAAGAAAAACATAAATTGGGAGTTCAATTGTTTTAGAATATTTAGCAACTTTACCAAAAAATGCAAATGCAAAAGAACATGCATGAACTGCATACATGATCATTACATGAAAATGCTAAAAATATCACGTTACTTGAATTGTGTCACCTTGGGCTAGAGTACCAAAATAGGATTCAGATATACAATTCAAAAATACCTAATTTCAATTGTTCGTTTGTTCATTTTATCTATCTAATTGTAACAAATTATCAATAACAATTTGTAAAACTAAAATTAAAGATTGTTTCAATTTAACCCATATGATCAAATAACATGTATGGTCAGATCGTACTGGACCGTACGCATATACTCATACGGTCCGACTGTACGCGTATAGTTGGACAGTATGAGTATACGTATACGGTCCGGACCGTACGCGTACGGTCCAAATACTCATATGGTCTGGAACATATATACAGAATGTACACAGCCATGTATCACCATCACTGCTGGTTATCCGATGGATTAATCTGTTGTAGAGTTGTCACTGGTTCAGATGTACTTAAATGGAGTCATAGTACTGTCAGACTGCTGATGTAGGTTTGGGGGAAAAGGGGGGGGATCGTTTTCTTTCCCTAACTGGCTTGCTATTTAAACATTCAAGGCTACATGTATTGTGTGACTCACTGTATTCAACATGTTCAAATTAACTTATTTTAATCAATTTCGGCAAATTTTTACAAACTGCCTTATCTCAAACCAGCACATTTTAGACCTAAATCACTATTCTTTACACCTTGAGCTGGTAAGAATTTGAGGAGATTTTAGCTGTTCAGAAAAAATTTTGAGGCGTCAAAATCAGAAAATCACTTTGGACTCAGAATCCCTAAAAAGATGAATACTATTAGAATAATAGCACTTCCTTAAACATACTATGAGCAATAATGAATTGAAGAAGGTAGTCAGTACACAAAATCAGGGGGGGGGGGGGGGGGGGGGGGGGGGGGGGGGTGAGTCAGAGGGATTTGAAAATGAACAGCCTGGCTTGGTAAGTGCTGAAAATAATGAACTTGAATAAAACAGGATGGAAATATATTTTGAAATGAATAAAAAAAAATGCAGGAAAAGTTAATACTACATGTATTTTAAGTGAAAATAAATTTTCCTGCGGCAAAAAAATAAATAATGCAGAGGTTATGTTGCAAAAGGTGATAAAAAATAGCTAGTCTGAATCTGCAAATTTTTTTTTTAGCTTTCTTGATGGCAAAAATGGCTCTGTTCCAGTATTTGGATCAATATGATTAAGAGATACATTTGTAACACCTGAAGAACAACTTTGAAAATAATTTCTTTTTCATGTTTAGTTTGCTGCTGATAGTTTATTTTTTTTTTGGCATTAACATACCATAGTCAAGGGTTAATTTTTTTAAAACATCATTAAACTTTTTTAAACCCTTTTTTGAAAAGTTACCCCAAAATTTTTAAAAGAAGCCTCATCTGCATATTTGAATTTCTTATTTAATAAAATTTCCCATCATTGTCTATATTGGGGTTGATAAATGAATTTGTCCCCAAAATAACACTTTTAAAAAGTGACAGCAGTAAGGACA
>CM034355.1:45319907-45439656 GCA_019925275.1 Mytilus edulis
CCGTGAGAGCTTAAAGGAGTAGGTCCGGTAAGGACCGATTTTGGCCTCAAATTTCAGGTTCATCTGACGAAAGATTTTGACCACTTTTTAAACACTTAAGTGTCTATTTTATTTGAATTAATTAGTTTATGTGAAAGATTTTAACAGATTTAGTCATTAAAAACGATCCGATTCAAGCTCAAATATGAACCAGGTGCTCCGCAGGGCGCAGCTTTATACGACCGCAGAGGTCGAACCCTGAACAGTTGGGGCAAGTATGGACAAAACATTCAAGCGTGATACAGCTCTGAATTTGGATTGTGATCAAATTTTTGACATTACATGGGTTTTTTTACACAAAACAAATGTCAAGATTTTACAAATCAATTAAAGATTTCTTCTTATTTAAATCTAAAATTAAATAGTTGACACAGCATTTGTTTCTGACACAGAATGAATGTGGTCTAATGAACTTAAAAGTTTTTTTTTGCCTTTGAGCAATTGACTATGCTGTTGAATATTAATCCTCTCAAAAAAATGTTTGAAGAAATTTTCTTTTTATTTATGAAATCTGAAATGAGAAAAATTTAACCCCCCCCCCCTTTTTTCACATCCCCGTTTCCCTTTTTCCAAAACTGATATCAATTCAAATTTCTAATGGAGTTTGCAACAATAACTACTCTTTTAAATACATCATAAAATATTAAAATGTAAAATAAAGTGCTTGTTATCACTGAATGGTAAAGATTGGTTGGTAGTAAAAGTGAATATACATTGTTTATTGTATAAAACAATAAAAAAAACTTCATCAGCAACATTTTATATTGGCAAATTTCCAATGAAGTTATTTACATAAAGTTATTGGCAAATAAAAATAGAAAATGACATCATAGTCATGTCTGGCAAATTTCCAACATACATTATCTAAAACATTTTAGATAAGATAAGGAAAAAAAGCTTCATCAGCAACATTTTATATTGGCAAATTTCCAATGAAGTTATTTACATAAAGTTATTGGCAAATAAAAATAGAAAATGACATCATAGTCATGTCTGGCAAATTTCCAACATATATTATCAACTACTATTCTATACAAAGAAAGATAACTCCAATTGAAAATTAATTGCTATTGCACAATATTGTGCAATTAGATATTTCTTGCTATTGTGCAATACTGTGCAATTGAAAATTTCTTGCTATTGCACAATACTTGATATGGAATCCTGATTTGGACCAACTTGAAAACTGGGCCCATAATCAAAAATCAAAGTACATATTTAGATAAAGCATATCAAATAAGTCCAAGAATTTAATTTTTGTTAAAATCAAACTTAGTTTAATTTGGACCCTTTGGACCTTAATGTAGACCAATTTGAAAACTGGACCAAAAATTAAGAATCTACATACACAGTTAGATTTGGCATATCAAAGAACCCATTTATTCAATTTTTGAAGAAATCAAACAAATTTTAATTTTGGACCCCCCATTTGGACCAACTTGAAAACTAGGCCAATAATTAAAAATCTAAGTACATTTTTAAATTCAGCATATCAAAGAACCCCAAGGATTCAATTTTTGTTAAAATCAAACTAAGTTTAATTTTGGACCCTTTGGACCTTAATGTAGACCAATTTGAAAACGGGACCAAAAATTAAGAATCTACATACATAGTTAGATTCGGCATATCAAAGAACCCCAATTATTCAATTTTTGATGAAATCACACAAAGTTCAATTTTGGACCCTTTGGGCCCCTTATTCCTAAACTGTTAGGACCAAAACTCCCAAAATCAAACCCAACCTTCCTTTTATGGTCATAAACCTTGTGTCAAAATTTCATAGATTTCTATTCACTTAAACTAAAGTTATAGTGCGAAAACCAAGAAAATGCTTATTTGGGCCCTTTTTGGCCCCTAATTCCTAAAATGTTGGGACCAAAACTCCCAAAATCAATACCAACCTTCCTTTTGTGGTCATAAACCTTGTGTCAAAATTTCATAGATTTCTATTCACTTAAACTAAAGTTATAGTGCGAAAACCAAGAAAATGCTTATTTGGGCCCTTTTTGGCCCCTAATTCCTAAAATGTTGGGACCAAAACTCCCAAAATCAATACCAACCTTCCTTTTGTGGTCATAAACCTTGTGTTAAAATTTCATAGATTTCCATTCACTTTTACTAAAGTTAGAGTGCGAAAACTAAAAGTATTCGGACGCCGGACGACGACGACGCCGACGCCAACGTGATAGCAATATACGACGAAAAATTTTTCAAATTTTGCGGTCGTTTTTCAAATTTTGCGGTCGTATAAAAATCTACCCAATATGTCGAAAAATGTCACTTTTCAGATGGTTTTTGGTAAAAATGAAAGTGGCCGCATCCATGTTCATCCTCAACCTTTATATATGTTATGTATTATCATAAAATACAACTTACATTTCAATATTAAGGATGAACACGAATGCGGCCACTTTCGTTTTACACGAAAACCGTCTAAAATTTAACTAAAATGCTAGGATTTCAGTAATTTAGCATGACTTATTGGTGCTAGTACCGGATATATGTGCATTGTATTGTCAAAAACAGCCCATATTTATGTAGCAGAAGCATTCTACTGTCCAATAAATAACTAAAGGTTTACATTTTAACAATTTTGTAAAACTGCTATATTTTGGGGCCAAAAAGGGGTCTTACTGAACCTACTCCTTTAATATTTCCAAGGGGCGCAACTTTTTTTTAAAAAGTTGATTAGCCAACATTTATATAGAACTTATAAGAGTTATTGCTGATATTAACCTTTAGTAAAAGTTTTATAAAAATCTAGCAAGAATTGTGAGACCAGCCCCAGACCAGAACGACGGACGGATGCCCTGTATTTCCATGTCCCCCACAATGTGTTATGCAAGGGACAAAAAAAGCAGTACAAAAACCCTGAATCTTTTGTCTTTTTGGTTTAGTTTAATCCATCCAATTATTTTAAAACCTACAGAAAAGATGACTTCAGTGTCAATTAATAATCATTGAACCTCCAAATGTAATTTCTTATTGAGATCAATCGATATTTATAAATAACCAATAAGAATTGTTTGGAGGTTACCTTCTAGCCATATCCACACAAAGATCAAATTCCCTGGGTGACCGAACTAGATGGATCATTGTCTGTAGATCATCATGACTTATTCTTTCTCCACTTTTCATTTTATTTGACATCTTCAACACAAAAGTCTCTGGAATAAAAACTGGATGTATTGTCTATGTCTATGTTTTGGCACATTATTTTATTGATGTTTAAAAACTGTCATGAATTTTCGTATTACTTTGTGCAAATCTGACAAATCAAATTTGTTCAAACTGAATTTTACTGGGTTTTTTTATGTTGTGTTGTAAAATCAGTATGGTAGGTTGGAGGGAAGGTTAACACTCACAAATATACCTGTCTTGAGTCAGGAGTCTTTGTTTGTCGTTGATTGCTACATGCATTAATTTTTTTTTTTTTTCATTTGACAGGTTTGTTGTTTGCCATTTTTCAATTGTTTCATACTTTGTCAGGCCAGAGCTTTTTTAAAAATAGCTTGCTATAAGGTATGGGTTTTGCTTATTGTTGAAGACTAAACAGTGCCACCTTTATAGTTGTTTACATCCTTGACCTGTGATGAAGAAATGTATTTACCCAGTGGAAATCAAACCACATCATGTTTCTACTTTTTTACTTTTTTCTACAAAAAGAGAAAACGTGGGAGATTAGACTTACTTACCTGGCAGCGACTCTTTTCACAAAAAATCGTAACAATACAACCACTTGTTAGTATTGAACATTTCAGTATGTATCTTATGATCCATTTCAATCGAAAGATTTTTTGTGAAAAGAGCCCCAGGAAAGTGTTCTTAAGAAATATTTATAAACTTTCTGAAAATTATTGAGAGGCTCTCACTGATATCTTGAGTCAGGTTGACACCTATGTAAAATACACTCCCTATGAAATTCTATACCAGATCATGGAAGTATTATATTGTCAATATAATACTTCCATGATCAAACCAAACACCTGTCTAATATTACATGTATTAACAAAATTTGTAGGTTTCAATTCATAATGGACTGACTATGATACATGTATGAAGAAAAGAAAATTATACCTACTTTTTGCATCTGCATCATATTTTTTTTGATATTCCTCGCATCTTATAAAATATTTATTCATATTCAGTAACTGGTTATCCATTAAAAATCGTCTGCCTGCAATAATAATATCATTATGAATGAATTCAATTAATTCTGTGATCTTCTTAAGGTAGTACCTAACACTACAGGGAGATAACTCTGTAAAATCAGCATAACGTTTTAATGATTTTGTGTTGTTAAGGGATTATTAAGCTTCTCAATGATCAAAATAAGTTTTTGTCAAACTGCTATAACCAGTGTAATAATCTGATTAAACAGTTGGTTCAATTTTTTTGAAATTTTTATTTTTTTGTTAAAGGGTCAAAGTAAATACTTAAATTTTAAGAAAATTACAAGAGCCAAATAAATTTTGATTAAGGTGTTGGGTACCACCTTATGTTATCTGGTTATTGTAATATTGTATCAGTTGGAGCAAAAACACATTCAATATCTCAAAACAATTTGAAATATTTAAGTAATTTTAATTAATTGAACACAATTATTCTTAAATGGAAGTTGATTTTTGTGGTCGATATAAATGAATTAATATGGTAGACTTAAATGAACAGAAGAACAATTAATAATCCTCAAAGATCTTTAAGAATTTAAAACAGAAAATAATATCCATAAACATGTACCACAAACATAAAAACTTCTAAAAATAAAATCTTTAATTGAATAAAAATTAGTGTTGTCAAATCGTACACTTTTGCCTAACCGGTTACTCGGATAATCGTTCGACCGATTAACCGGTTAACCGGTAGTTTGAGTTGGTGCTTGTAGTACTCTACACTTAGATATAATATGTGGTATGATAGTCAATTTGACAACCTTTCATCCAAGTCATAAATTTACGCTTTTAGAATTGAAGTTTGTCCTCTGGCATTATAAGGCTTGTCTGTGAGGATTTCTTGCGAAGTTTGACTTTTAATAACCAACTACACCGTAATCAACAAAAGTGTTTGTACCAACTTCAGATTGAAAAATAAAAAAAAGACTTCTTGATCTCATAGAATTGAATATGTCTGAAACTGATTTTTCACTTGTTGTCTCCGAAAATAATGTGGAGTGTTTCAGTTTTGATTAATTATAAAAAAAAAAAGAAGATGTGGTATGATTGCCAATGAGAACATTCTCCACAAGAGATCAAAATGACACAGAAATTAACAACTATAGGTCACTGTACGGCCTGTTTCTGTACTTTGTTTGCATGTTACTCGGCAGGCGCGGATCCAGAGGGGGGGTTCCGGGGGTTGTAACCCCCCCTTTTTTTTGGACGATCAATGCATTTGAATGGGGACATTTAATTAAACCCCCATTGTCCTGGGTTAGGAACCCCCCTTTTTTAAAATGGCTGGATCCGCCCCTGCTCGGTCTATCACGGATACATTGAGTACATTCACATTGGTTTGCATTTCACAATTTTTGAGTTAGCATTTCGTTTAAAGTAAGACTAAGCCTTGCACGACGGAGGTTGCACATTAGATGTAGGTTTACAAAATATTAGATCAGAAACGAAATAATGAAGTTAATCGTAAAATTTAGTCGCATTACTGATTTAGAGTTACCGTTTAAAAATAATGTATACTAATTATGTTTCTTTAAGATCCTGCCCCGAGCTGAGAAACAAGTTCTAATTAATTTAATGTTTATAGGATTAACAATAGCAATCAATTTACCGTTATTGTTATTACTGGACAATTGATCTGTCAAACTAATTACCACGACGACAATTTTTAAATAAAGCTATTTAATGATTTCAATACAAAATTATATCTAATCTATCAAAATTGAAAAAAAGTCCGGTTAACCGGTTAGCGTTTTTGGTATTCGGTATTCGGTCGTTCGACCGGTTAACCGGTTAACCGTTGACAACAATAATAAAAATAGAAAAAAAAAGTGTGAACGGTCTCAGTGAAACTTATGGGGTTCTCACATGCAGGGTGCAAACGTATTATCATTTATGGAAAAAACAGACATGATACCCTCTAGAACATGAAATCCAGAAACATCTGGTTTAACTTCCTTGCTTCATAATTATTTGGACTGATAGTATAAAGATATAGGAAGATGTGGTTTGAGTGTCAATGAGACAACTCTCCATCCAAGTCACAATTTATTAAAGTAAACCATTATACATGTGTAGGTCAAGTTACAGAGCCTAGGCTCACACAGAACACCATTGAGCAAGCTGTAAAAGGCCCAAAATTACTATTGTAAAACCATTCAAACGGGAAAACCAACTGTCTAATCTATATAAAAAACAAGACATATGTATAAAAGAACTACAATATCTTAATGGCTAATTATATAATACATCTACAAGAAACATTATAATGCTCAGATGAACTGACACTAGAAATTTATCAGGGTGCAAATTATTCATCTATCATCTATTCAACCCTTTTTGTCCTGGTGACATTACATGTTGTATTTGACAATTTGCCAACCATGAAAAATTGTCAGAAATTATCACATAGATCAAAAGATCTATGTTTCTTTTATCTATGGTTGGCAGCTTAGTCCATACCTGCAAAATTTCAAAATGCCAAAAGGGATTTTACTAGCTGTGAAATTGTAGTTCGTTGATCTATATATTATTTAACAATAAGCAGGCCATTCATCATGTTCATTGGGTTGCAATTCGGAACAATAAATATAGGATAAAATTATTCCCTGAGCGCAGCCTGATACAACCGCAGAGGTTGAACCCTGAACAGTTTGGCCAAATTTGGACACAATATTTAAGCTTGATACTGTCTGAATTTGGATTGTTATCAAATTTTTTACATAATACAGGTGGTTTATGACACAAAACAATAATCAAGATCTTACAAATCTATGGGCAATACTGTCCTATTAAAGATTTCTTCTTGAAACTTAATAAAAATTTGTGAAAAAAAAATTGAACCCCTAACAAATAATGGAACCCCCCAAAAAGTTTTGACTACCCCTTGGAGAAATTATCCCTATACTTGATCCCTTCCTTTTCTAAATAGTATCGAACCTTGTAGAACAATTTCAGAGAGATCCATACACTTGAACACAAGTTATTATCTGGAAACTAGATTAATTCTCATTTTTGGCCCTTTTTTAGCCCCTAATTCCCAGTCTTCCTTTTGTGATATGAAACCTTGTGGCACAATGTCAGATACATTTGTAGATCCATACTCTGACAAACAAGTTATTGTCCAGAATCTACAAAAATGCTTGTTTTTTGCCCTTAATTCCCCAAACTGTTGGTGCCATAACCCCCAACATGAATCCAAACCTTCTACTTATGGTATTTAACCTGTTTAACATTGTGGAACAATTTCAGAGCAATTGGAATACTTGTACACAATTAATTATGCTGAAAGTAGAAAAATGCTTGTTTCGGGCCCCTTTTGGTCGCCCTCACGATTTGGTTGAACTTTATGGAATAACCGTTTCACAAATGCTATCAGATATGTTCCTTAAGTTGTAACTACAATCACCTTCCCTTTTATGAATGTGACCTACAGAATAAGACTATTTACCAGATTTGTTATAACATGAGCTACACGACGGGTGCCACAAGTGGAGCAGGATCTGCTTAACCTTCCAGAGCACCTGAGATCACCCCTAGTGTTTGGTGGGGATTGTGTTGCTTATTCTTTAGTTTTCTATGTTGTACGTGTCATGTGTACTATTGTTTGTCTGTTGGTCTTTTTCATTTTTAGCCATGGCGTTGTCAGTTTATTTTGGATTTATGAGTTTGACTGTCCCTCTGGTATCTTTCGTCGCTCTCTTTTCCCCAAAATCGATCCCAACCTTCCTTTTGTGGTATTGAACCTTCTTATTAAATTTGAAAGAGATCCATTTTAATACGTAAACTAAGTCTAAATGAAATTGAAAATAGAAATGGGGAATGTGTCAAAGAGACAACAGCCCGACCAAAGAACAGATAATAAAGTTATTGTCTAGAAACTAATGTGTGTTCGGACGACGCTGTAATATCTGCGATTATTCCGGGAACGTCACGCACAAACCTTCGGGACAATTACTTGTTACGTAACGTCGCTACAGCGATACCAATTGTATATTTGTCAGCCATTATTAAATTACTATCGGAACCATCAAGTCTTGCTCCGATCTTTCAATGGCGAAGAGGATTAAAAACAAAGAAAAAAGCAGTGTTTAGCAGCGTAAATAAAGAGAAAATTTACCGGTACACAGAATTAAAAGAAGATAGTGCTAAAACAAGGAATTAAAAGAAGATACTGGTAAAATAGAGATTATGGACCGAGGAGAGCCCCAGCAGATAACGGTAATTACGGAAACTAGAAATTTACGATCACAACCGTTTATACAGTTGGATGATCAGATATCTACAGGAAAACATTGGGAAGAATGGATGGAAAGTATAGAGAGGGAATTTAGATATTTCAGGATAACAGAACCTGCAGATAAAACGGATGCATTAATCATTTATGGAGGAAAAGATATATCAAGATTGGAAAAAAGCCTAAGAGATGAAGAAGGAGAAGATGAGTATAAAGTCTTAAAGAACAAATTGAATAAATATTACTTGCCAAAGAAGAACAAACATCATGCCAGGTATTTATTTTTAAAAATGAAGCCATTTAGAAATGAATACACAGTAACATATGTAATGAGACTGAGAGAAAAGGCACACGAGTGTGAGTTTGTAGCTACATGCGACGAAAGAATATTGGAACATTGTATTCAAACCATAACCAATCAGGATTTGATAAAGAGGGCTATAAGCAAAGGATGGAATTTAGATAAATTTGTGGAAGAAGCAGGACAGATGGAAGACACATGTTTACAGACGGAGGACACAATTGATACAGATTCGAATACAGATATATCAGATTATGATGAAGATGAAGATTATTTTGGAGGAACGACCAAACATATAATGAAAATACGAAAGGTAAAGACCATACAAGGCAGTAGAGACATGGACAAAACAGTGACAATAAGAATAGACGACGTAGATGTGAAGGTGGAACCTGACAGTGGAGCTGATGTAAATGTAATGGATGAAAATCAATTTGTAAAATTTCAGAGCAAAACATACGGCAATCCAGTATTAGAAAAGAGTAAAATCAAGTTGAGCACACTGCAAAATTCATTACCAATCAAGGGAGAATTTAAAACTATCATAAGAAACAAAACATGTGGCACAGAGACAAAATTCATTGTGGTAAAAGGAAAAATCAATTCTCCACCCTTACTAAGCAAATCCACTCTGATTGAGCTAGGGATGATACAGATTAGAACTGATGGTTCTTTTGTAAAGAAAAACCAGTTGAGAATACCAGACAATAGACCACCTTTCAACTCTAAGAAACTTGCTATTGATAAGGGATTTAAACACTACCAAGTCACACCAGGACGCCAAATAGCAAATAAAGAAGTGAACTTATTTAGAAAACCCATCAACAAAACACAGCAAATAACAAAGTTAAAAAAGAAAAACACTAAAACAGCTAAGCAGGAGATTAATAGAAGATATCACTCAAACTTATATGAGGAGATATATGAAAGAAACAGACAATGCAAGGAAAAAATCAAAGGGTATGCTAAAAACAGAAACAAGAAGATGAAGAAAATGGGCCCCCTGCAAGACATGCACGGGAGGGGGCAGTGGACATACAAAATTATGGGCCCCCCGCAAGACAGGCACGGGAGGGGGCGGATAAAGAGAAATTTGGAAAACAGAGACAAACGTCAGGAAACCAGGACTGAAACATAAAGTGGAAGAACCAGGAGACCGATACAATTTAGTGAACATTAAAGAGACTATTATAATTTATACAAATTGAGAAAGTGAACATCTATATTTTATTTATTACAAAAAAAACATTAGTGAACAATACAGAGACTGTGATAATTTAATTAATGTAAACAAACTTTATTTTACACATTTTAATTTACATTTAATAAAGTCATTTTCTAATTCAAAGTTAAGGAGGAATGTAATATCTGCGATTATTCCGGGAACGTCACGCACAAACCTTCGGGACAATTACTTGTTACGTAACGTCGCTACAGCGATACCAATTGTATATTTGTCAGCCATTATTAAATTACTATCTGAACCATCAAGTCTTGATCCGATCTTTCAGACGCAGACGACGACATGATGTCATCATACATGTACAAATGTAGCATTATATGATCCCAAAAAATTGTTTGAGGGTGTATAAAAAATCCCTACATTTATCTCTATATGGTCTGCAATAGACCAAATAATCTGTCTCTTGTGTGGGTACATTTGTCATTTCATATTTTCTTTTCATCATTTGGCCAATTTTTTTTTTTTTATTTTTGAGTCCACACGTCGTCCAGTCTGCAAATTGTTTAAAATATCTTTAGAACCTATATCTATGAGCTACAGTTTCACAGCTTATATTTTATGTTCAAGATGGCTCTCATAGTACTACAGGCTATACAAATGTAGGTAGCTATAAACAGATAATGATAGGTGGCTAAATTGGTGAGAGTGCTGCCTTTACTGGCTTTAGATCCCATGATTGACAGTTCGAATCCCGCTGCTACCATCCATAGATTTTCACATCAGCTCTTTCAAAATTTCTATTTGGAAGCTTCCATGAGGAAAATCCTTCGCAAACCGGGACAGTTGGAAGATATGAGCTACCATGTACAATTCATTTAGTTCAACTTGTGTGCATCAACATTGAACATGTTTACCGAACTATTGAACAATGTTGAAGGTCATAAAACTTCGAAGGATATGCTATTGCATTTATTTAAACATAGCTGCTGATATCTCAACTAAAATTTGGATTAAAATGTATAGCTTACTTTGGAAAGACGGCTGGTAATTGATTGACCATCTCATTATTTGACGGAAAATCGTCCGCATGGTTCATTTTTTAATGGGTCATATTGGTTCGGGGAGAGAAACCAGTATAACTAATTAAACTATTAATACTATCTGCGTTTAAAATACCTCCTTACTTGTGGAACACTGTCAAAATATTGTAAAGATTATTCTTCAGTGATAAAATAATGTTTTTTCTTCAAAAAAATCTATTGAAAAAAAAATTAACAAATGCTGTTTTCAAAAATAATACAAGTTATTCTCATATAGATAGTGGATTTTTATCTTTTTCTTGCATGAAGAATTCTAAGTTCATGCTTAGCAAAAAAAAATGTGATACAAAAATGTGTTCATTTGATAAGTTTATCCATGAAAATATCTATTGATATACTGTTCAGTCAGAGGTTTATTGAAATATCCATCAAACTATATAACAATATTCATATTGACTAGATTTGTGACGATGCGGTATGAGTGTTATTCATTAGGTCGCATAGGCAGATCCAGGGGGCCCGGTCCCCTCCCCCTTTTCGTGGTAAAAAATTGGTTGATTATGTAGGGAATTACTGAAACGTGACTGAATCCCCCCCCCCCCCTTTACAAAAAGTTCTGGATCCGCCACTGGGTCATTTGTTAATTTTAACTTGAGTTGTAAACGATGTACATTTCTTCTGTAGCCACTGCAAAGAGATATGTCATTTCTTCCACCATATTATGTAACAAAACTCTCAAAATTTTCACCTGCAAATCTTATTATTGTCAAAGTTTATTATATTTTGAAGTGAACAAAAAAATTAAAATGTCTTAAGTTAAAGCTTTACTCTCTGCAGGACATATAAATATTATATTATATTATTTATAGACCCTGTAATTGGGAAAATGAAATGTTCTATGCCGTACTTTTCTATATATAAATTTCGAGTTCAGTATACAGAAAGTATTTGAACTACCTATGTAATATATACAGAGATATTTCTTAAAAATGTTATAACATATACGTAATAATAGACAAATTTTATTTTACCCTCATACCTTGATGACCAATGGTGTCGGACTATTGGGTTGTCGGACTAATGGATTGTCGGAATATTGGGCTGTCGGAGCAATGAGTTGTCGGACTAATGGATTGTCGGAATATTGGGCTGTCGGAGGAATGGGTTGTCGGACTATTGGGTTGTCGGATTAATGGGTTGTCGGACTATAGGGTTGTCGGACTAATGGATTGTCGAACGAATGGCCTGTCGGATTAACGGTGTGTAACCCTATATACAAGTCAAAGTTTTGTTATAGTAAGTAAACTAAACCTTTACAAGTAATGATTTCCCTTAAATGACGCCTTTTTTAATCATCTTTTGCACGGTGTTTTGGGTTAAAAAGCAAAGAAAGAGTGATCAAAGATTTTTTTAATTAAGTAAACTTTTTTCAAGTAATGATAGCCCTTAAATGATGACTTTATTAATCATCTCTTGTGTTTTGGTTGAAAAGTAAAGATAGAGTGATATTTGTCATGGTTTATTCAAGTCTATAATGTTGGAGAGTTCCCATCACGTTTAGACTGCACACAGACCTAGATGAAATGTCAACATATTTCATTTTGTTGTGTGATTTTGTTAATTCAGTGTTTATTGATTTTTGTAGTTCTTTCCATTTCTCTCCTTATATCCCGTCCATAGAAATATTTCTTCCGTGTCTCTTTCCGTTCCGTTTTCCGTTTCAGCCGTTTTGCAATACCCAGATAATACACATTACACCTTATAATTTTTCCATACACCAAACATAACTGACCTATTGCTATTAGTATTCGGAAAACCGACCAAAACACACAAATCTTACATTGATAAATAAACAATAAAAATGGGGTCAAGGTCAGATGGAACCGGCTAGACAGACATAGATAGATATAGGAAGAAGTGGTATGAGTGCCAAAGAGACAACTCTCCATCCAAGTAACAATTTATAAAAGTAAACCATTATAGGTCAATGTACGGTCTTCAACACGGAGCCTTGGCGCACACGGCGATCAACAAGCTATAAAAGGCCCCCAAATTACTAGTGTAAAACCATTCAAACGGGAAAACCAACGGTCTAATCTATATAAAAAACAAGAAACGAGAAACACGTATAAATTACATAAACAAACGACAACTACTGTATATCAGATTCCTGACTTAGAAAAGATACAAACATTTGCAGCGGGATTAAACGCTTTATAATTAATGGTACCAAACCTTTTCCTTTTTCTGGAACAATAGTATAACATCAAAACATAAAAAACACACGATAAAATATCAATTGGAAGGCTCAACTCAAATTCAAAATACTTAAATTTACACACTATGAACGAATAAATTTAATCTGCGATACCTGAATGCAAATGCATAGTTAATAAAATTATTAGGGACAAACATTCAAGGCCAAAAGCAAACAAACAAGTCCAAACAAAGCCATGGCAAGTCACCTCCGCGAAATATTTAACAACCCTTAGAATATCATCACTTTTGAAAAAAAACCGGTTTCATGATAAATACAGGTAAATGAAAAATAACTTTGTCGTTTTAGGTATACTACTTCTGTGTATATAAAATCTTCCAATAAGGAATACCTGTACACCTAACATTCATTCCATACACCAAACATAGTTTACCTATTGCTAATTATAGAACTTAAAAAACAGTCCAAAACACTAAACACGTATCATAGATCGACAAACGACACCGTACCAATGAGGTCAAGGTCAGACGAAACCTGCAAGACTGACATTTACCCCTTAGTCATTCCATACATCACATATAATTTACCTTCGTTTATAGTATTTTGGAAAGGACTTAATCATGTAACCTAAACTTTGATCAATGATCTATGAAATGAGGTCAAGTTCAAGTGAACCCTGTCTGACGGACATCATTGCAGTGCAAGGAACCCATATACCAAATAGTGTTATCCTACCACTCATAATAGATCATAATAAGTAAGAAATACACATAGCAAAAAAAATGAAATTAATTTATAAGGCAGTAAATGAACCATGAAAATGAATTCAAGGACATTGACATATAATAGACGGAAACTTCGCAACATAAGGTATCCGCATATAAGATATGAATCATCCAGGTCTTCTACCTATTGAAATATAAAGCTTTATACAAATAGTTAACGCCGCCGCCGGATAGTAATGTCTATGTCTCGACAGTCTCTCATGTATATACATGAAAATAATTTTTGGAACAATTCTATGCTATAAATTCAATCATTATGAATTGTGTGATGATGATATGTATACTATGTCCATTCTCCTTTGCATTCACTCCAACAGGACAACTGTATATAGGATGTGGTAGAAAAGCAAGTAGAACAGTTAAAGTTGGAAAGATTTATGAAGTGGCTTTTTCAGGATGTTAAAGGGACATAATATGTAATCATAAAATTTCGATTCTTTTTTAAAACATACAATATATTAACAACAACAAAATTACATGTGTGTATCATATTCGTTTTTCGTTCATTATATTGCACATAAATTAGGCTGTTAGTTTTCTTGTTTTACATTTGCCATTTCTGGGCCTTTTATAGGAAACTATGCAGTATGGGTTTTGTTTGTTTAAGGCTGCACGGTGACCTATAATTGTAAATTTCTTTGTCATTTGGTCTCTTGTGAATAGTTGTCTCATTGGCAATCATAGCAAATCTTTTTTTATATACTTAACTTAATAAGTTAGTGTTTTTACTTTGTATTAATTAACTAATAATAAACTTTTTTTCAAATTGTTCTCTCTTGAATTAAACAACATTTTTCAATATTTATATCAAACCAAAGTTATCAGGTTATAAACTTAGTCTAGATCCAAAAACCAAATCAGTTGGCATTTATTAAAGTAAACGGTTGGTAATCTGGTGTAAGGGTCTACTTTTAGTATATTTCTTACAATACATGTATATTGTTCATTTTATCTGATCTACATATTAATATGTATATTGTTCATTTTATCTGATTTACATATTAATATGTATATAATACTACAGTTCTGATAGAAAAACAAACTTAAAATCCTGTCTAAAGAGCCTGTGTCACTCACCTTGGTCATTGCGTATCTTCAACAACATTGTGGACTAGTATGGCAAGCCGTTCTCGTCAAAACTATGTTTAACCCATTTTTCGAAAAATTTACACACTGAGAATTACAACAAAGCACAGTGAGATTTAAAAACTTCAAAACACACACTGAGAATTAAAAATTACACACTGAGAATTAAAAATTACACACTGAGATTTCATAAAGACGCACTGAAATTACAAAAATGAAAAACACACACTGAGAATTGAAAATTACACACAGAGATTTCAAAAAGACACACTGAGAATAAATAAACTGAAAACACACACTGAGAATTTGAAATTACACACTGAAAATTTAAAATTACACACTGAGATTTGTGCGCACTTTTTATGCGCACATATCTAATTAGCATACTTAATCTGAATCTATTACAAGCTTAAAACAACTAGGGGACAGAACTCGTTAGTCCTTCGATTTGGTTCCAAATCATTTATAAAAAAAACTTTAGAAATACAAGAACAAGAAAAATACCCACTTACCGTCCCGAAGTTATTACAGAATATTACGGAAGCCGATAAGGGCCATTCAAAAAAAAAAATTATGTCGTAATTACGACATAGCATGTCGTAATTTCGACATAAAATGTCGTTATTACGACATCGCTATGTCGTAATTTCGACATAACATGTCGTTACAACGACATCGCTATGTCGTAATTTCGACATATCATGTCGTAATAACGACATCACTATGTCGTTATAACGACATCGCTATGTCGTAATAACGACATCGCTATATATAAAAGAATATGTATTATGATTGCCAAGAGACTAAATGACACAGATATTAACAACTATACGTCATCATAATGCCCCCAATAATTAGAAAAGCCCCCGCATAGTCAGCTATAAAAGAGGGAGGAAAGATACCAGAGGGAGAGTCCCCGAAATGCTGTGCTGCAGACAGTGTTATTTTTCAATTATTAGCTCCCTTGGTAAAACTCCAAATTTCATATTTAATGCATTTTATTGTTAGATAATTTACATGAAGCTTAATAAGTATATATTTGTTAATTGCATAGCTTTTGCTATTTGAATTCATTGGTTAAAGATATTTATTTATATTGTAAAGTTTAATATTTGCATCGTCGCAAAATCTTTGGATACCTTCTTTGAATACCTTCAGTGAGAAACTTATATATTTTATAAAAAACACTTGAGGTTAATTATAGAACGCTGGTCAAAAGGCCGCACAGAAAGATTAGGTAGATAATACAATGTGAACAGGCGAGCCTTATTTGCCAGCTAAGCATCCCATCTCCCTCAAAATCAGCGCATACTACATAGCTTTTTGAAATAAGGGTGAATAAAAATATCAATTCATCAAATCTACTTTCAAACGTTGGGCACGATATTCCTACAACACGTTATACTTAAAATGCGACGTCGAAGAGGGTCTTTGACTCCGATTAATTTTTGCAAGTTTTATTCGGTTTTTTATATTGTTGGTTGATTCTGGTTCTGTTCGTTTTGTGATGTCATTTTATCAAAAAGTTACCTCGAGTTGTGGAAATCGATATAATAATGTTTACCCTTTAAGTTATTTCAACTTAAAATGCAGTACATGTATACGGTTTTCATATTTTTTTTTATCATAGGATGTTTAACTTTCAAGTTGCATATCATCTGTCATTGTAAAATTTCTATATCTTAATTCATCCCCAGTACAAATATATCTGACACTCTGCAAGTAAATCGAACATTTTTACCCTTGGTTAAATTTGAATAGAATTGTATTTTCCCTGACACATAAGTTGTCGAAATACACCCCTTCAATTACTTGAACCTTGGCTTGAGAATTATTTCCCAAGTCATCTTCAGATATATACATTTTAAAATATAGTAATCTACTCCTGGGTCGTCCGCGAAAACGGCAAACAAAAATATAATCCCGTTTTTTTAATTCGATGAAACGGTTTTCGTTGCTGTTTGGGATTCGTCTTTCAATTACCTCCGTTTCATGCACAAGTTTATATTGACGAAAAGTTCCGGCTTCGCTAGTACAGGAATTACTTTCATCACGAAATAGCAGGACAAATCGCGAAGTAAAACATTCCGTGAACTGGTATTAAGTGTTTTGATCTATCTCGGAGTACTTCCGTTACATAAATTTCAATTTATTTTACAAAATGGTATTTTCCCCCCATTTCCAAATTCTTTTAAGGTAGCACAATACAAAGATTTTTTTACTTCCAATCACTAACCTTTGAAATGCTGTAACTTTCTTATAAATGCATAGAAAATAATAAAAGAGGTATATATAGATAGATAAAAGATTAATCTTTTAAATGAATGCAATAGTTTTATTATGCAATCATTATGTAATCAATTATTATGTAATTAGTGGCAAAATCTAGGTAAGTTCACTTGAATGAATTTAGCTCTATCATCTCTTTAACTATACTAAAAATTTTAACGGAATCTTAATCAACACATCATGGGCTTCAAAAGGGTGTCTCAGATTGTCTCTATGGTGTTCCATTCTCTCATCAATCTCTAATTAGTGTAAACATCCTAACCACATAAAAAAAGATAATGTTCAATTAGGTGTAAAATTTGTTCTATACATTCTATCTGAAATCTGAGACACCCTTTTGTAGATAATGGCCATAGGAACAACATATAATAAAATCAACCCTCTAGGGATACCTATGCAGAAGCTAATTTCATTTGAAAGTGGAAATTTGGTGAAAAATATTTTAGACACAGTAAACATTATAATTGGTTACATAATTGTTGCATAATACTAACATTGCATTTATTTGAAAGAGTAATCTGTTAGCTGTCCAAAACTACCACTTTTATAAATTTTCAAGCATTATTAAGAAAGTTACAGCATTTTAAAACTTGGGAGTTGTAGTTATAAAATCTTTGTATTGTGCTACCTTAAATAAATCGTTAAAAGCTATACAATAAATAAATTGCAAAATTTAACCTGTGTCGAACCTATTTCCCCGGGCGGAGTCTTTAGCAACATGCACTAAATTTTTTTCGGCAGCAATCATTAACATCTTTCTCCAAATTTCATAACACGATTTGTTTTAATTATCATAAACATTTAATTGAAACTTTAGCACATTTAACGTCGGAAATAAGCGTCTTTACGATTTTAGACGTTTTCAGACATTTGGAAAAATTGGCTACCGTTTTGTAATGTATGGAAGCATTTTATTCCTTTAAGACCCAAATATGTAGTTAATAAGGAAAGAATCTTGGCATTTTTTACTCTTCGTATATCTAACTTTTGTTTTGATCAATTATAAAAAAAATACGCCTTAACTGCTTTGAAAAATGAAATATCAACTTGGACAAAATGGCTACCGTTTGAAAAACGACTGTGTAGAGAAGATTTTATTGAATCAGCAATATTTGAACTCACATGAGGCAAATATTTGTACTTTTGTTAGATATTATTATTGTCTTACTATTTTTATTCATTTCTACTATAATATGCAGTCGAGTCAAATGAAATTTGGTAAAATAACGGCTTTAACGCCACAAAGAACCGACACATGTCGTTGTTCCTGTCAAGAATCAAGAAGATCAGAGAATAAGAAATAGGATCACTATACATAAGAGTTAAAACAGTTTTTCATAAATGTAACGTTGGGATGGGGGACATCCGTTTTTTTCACATAGCTTTCTTTTTTTAATCCTCAAATATACTAGATATTACTTAGGAGATGATCAAGAGCTGTAAAAACATAATTCAAAACATATATTGAATTTGTTTTAATATTGGTTCGTGTTTTCTAACATTTTTATTTTGTTTTGCGGATGAAATTTCGAAGATTCTGTTTTAAATCCTAGGGGTTGTAGGAACATCGCGCGTGCCCAACGTTTGAAAGTAGAAATAGAGCTATCAATACTTCAATACACCCTTATACCAAGAAGCCATGTAGTTTGCACTTATTTAAAGGGAGATGGAAAGCTTGGCTTGACTTGGTTGTACAATTTCAGTCCTATAATAATTCAACATTTCATTCTTCCGATATGTGTGACTGCATAGCTATTCTACGACCGGTAACTTGTTAATCTAAACGACTTTGTCTGCCTGGATAGCCCTAGCACTATGGGCCATGTTAATTAACACAACAAATGGAAGTTTTAAACGACCTTGACTGGCTGTATAGCCCTTGCATGGTCGGTTTAATTTAAATCGGTATCTATAACATAAATAAGTTTCTCACTGAAGGTATCCAAAGAAGGTAACTAAAGATTTTGCTACGATGCAAATATTAAACTTTACAATATAAATAAATACTTTAACCAATGAATTCAAATAGCAAAAGCTATGCAATCAACAAATATATACTTATTAAGCTTCATGTAAATCATTTAACAATAGAATACATTAAATATGAAATTTGGAGTTTTACCAAGGGAGCTAATAATTGAATAATAACACTGTCTGCAACACAGCATTTCGGGGACTCTCCCTCTGGTATCTTTCCTCCCTCTTTTATAGCTGACTATGCGGGGGCTTTTCTAATTATTGGGGACATTATGATGACGTATAATTGTTAATTTCTTTGTCATTTAGTCTCTTGCCAACCATAATACATATTCTTTTAAATATAGCGATGTCGTTATTACGACATAGCGATGTCGTTATAACGACATAGTGAGTCGTTATTACGACTATAGCGAAATTACACATAGGAGCTGTTATAAAACATTAATTCGAAAACACTATATATTGTTTAAATTATTGGTTACGACTGTATTTTCGCTAAATTTTTTATTTTGTTTGTTCGTGAAATCCAAATGATTGCTTTTTAAAATCTATTAGAAACACTGGCGCGTGCAAAAACGATGAAATGTAGAACTAAGAGCTATCATAGCTATAATACAAATTATAAAGATACCATTGTAAGTAACTATTTGAAAGGGGATTTTGAAAAGTGGCCTGACTTGGTTGAAAAACAAACAGTCCGATACATATAATATCAATTTAGCACACTTTGATATGTAGTGATGCTTAAGCTAATTTATACGACTGGTTAACGCTTTTCATTATAAATCGACATTGTTCCTGGATAGCTATAACTATGGTCACCATGATTTCAATTATAACAATATTCAATAGTGTTTTTTTAAAATCACTTGACTGGTGTATTATGAACTTCATGTGTGGTTTTATTTTTAAATCGTGTAATTTATATCAGTAATTATTTAGGTTTTTCTCATGGTATTTTCAAAAAAGGTTAAACAAGTTTTGCTAACGGTTGCAAATTTTTCCTTTACAATATAGAAGTCAGTACTTTAAACTAAGTGACACAAAAAAAAGCAATGCATCTCAAGTAAACTATATTAATTCTGTAAATAATTAACAAAACATACGATCATATGAAAATGGAGTGTTTACAAGGGAGTAATATTGAATATACACTTTTTGATAAAGATTTCGGTATCTCCATCTGATACTATTTCTCTCATTTTATATGATATGCGCATTCATCGTCTAAATTGGGACCATGTATTGATGCACATAAGTTAATGTTCTTTGTCTTAGTCTTTGACCACCATTTACCATAATCTTGGTTAAAGATAAGTCGATTATTTTTTTAGAATGCGATGTTTATAACGACTAGTATGTTTTACGTACATGATATGCGATATTACGACTAGCTGAATGTCGTTAATAACTACTTTGTTTATGTAAATCTACGGCAAGCCTTGATGTCGTAATAAGAGCATGTTTTATCGAATTCGATCATGAGTAAGCTTTTTAAGAACGACCTTAATTTTTTATTTTAAATTAGAATGGAAAAATCCCCTTATCCGCTTGTACAAATATAACCAAATGATGAAAACTTTTAAAAATTATAAGAAAACATGGAACAATCTGCAAAAAAACAAAGAATGCAAAATTGTTACTCAAGTGTCTATTATAGCATATAAACGTAACAAAAAATATAAAAGATTACCTTGCGAAATCAGGGTAACAGTTTGAGACTTTTGAAAAGGGACCCATGCTTAAACGGTTTTAAGTTAAAAAAAAATCCCGATACACTGGTAGTAATGATCTGAATTATAGGCAACAAACTTATGAATATGAGCGATGTTAAGTCTTGAAATTTATTACGAATGTTGGTTGAAGGAATCGCATTTCATTATAATGAGTCGACAAGAGTTCTTGAGATCAAGATATTAATCTGTTGAATTATTCATCTCATGAATATTCATTAGTAATTTGCATATTATTTCATCTCAGTGTGTCTTTTTAAAATCTCAGTGTGTAATTATGAATTCTCAGTGTGTGTTTTTTTATTTTTTAAATATCAGTGTGTAATTTGATTTCTCAGTGTTTTATTTTAGGTTTTTAAATCTCAGTGTGTATTTTTTTTTTCGAAAAAAGGGTTTAAACATAGTTTTGACGAGAACGGCTTGCCATAGATTTTCCCTTAATATACTAGAGGTCAGTACTTAAGACTTATAGAGTACACGAGAAAAATAAGCAAGATGCTCTCTCAAGTAAACTATTTAATTTGTGGTTGAAATAATCAAGCCAAAACACCGATCATTGAAAACAGTGTTATATTAAGAGTATTGAATATTGTTTTTATTGGTATTAATATTGATTTTGTTATTAGTAAATTAAAAGCAAACTAAATATTACTAGTATTTCATATAATATATACACATTCATCGATCTACAATCTGGGATGCCTGTATCTTGGCATTGCACAAAGTTATGTGTTTTTCTTACTACTTATGACGCCTTCTCCCTAAATGCATTGGAGGTTGGAAGAGAACAGATCGATTATTTTGGTCTTTAGATGCATGATTATTTTTATAAGTTGTTAAAAGGCTAGTAGTATTTAGCTGTCAGTGAACTGCGAGTACTTTCAGATCTGTAACTAGTGTCTTTTTGTTGATGGGATGTATAACTACCCGGCCAAGTCCACTTGTATTTATACTCATTTGTAGTATTTGTATTTTTTATCTATCTGATGTCATGAGTAAAGCCTTTTTTGGACAGAACTCGTTAGTCCTTCGATTTGGTTCCAAATCATTTATAAAAAAACTTAAGAAATACAAGAACAAGAAAAATACCCACTTACCGTCTTATTACAAAGTATAACCAAATGATGAAAAACTTTATAAAAATTATAAGAAAACATTGGAACAATCTGCAAAAAATCAAAGAATGCAAAATTTTTACTCAAGTGTCTATTATAGCATATAAACGTAACAAAAAATATAAAAGATTACCTTACGAAATCAGGGTAACAGTTGGGAGACTTTTGAAAAGGGACCCATGCTTAAACGGTTTTAAGTTAAAAAAAATCCCGATACACTGGTAGTAATGATCTGAATTATAGGCAACAAACTTATGAATATGAGCGATGTTAAGTCTTGAAATTTATTACGAATGTTGGTTGAAGGAATCGCATTTCATTATAATGAGATTATAATGAGTCGACAAGAGTTCTTGAGATCAAGATATTAATCTGTTGAATTATTCATCTCATGAATATTCATTAGTAATTTGCATATTATTTCATCTCAGTGTGTCTTTTTAAAATCTCAGTGTGTAATTTTGAATTCTCAGTGTGTGTTTTTTATTTTTTTAAATATCAGTGTGTAATTTCGATTTCTCAGTGTTTTATTTTAGGTTTTTAAATCTCAGTGTGTATTTTTTTCGAAAAAAGGGTTTAAACATAGTTTTGACGAGAACGGCTTGCCATAGATGTTCCCTTAATATACTAGAGGTCAGTACTTAAGACTTATAGAGTACACGAGAAAAATAAGCAAGATGCTCTCTCAAGTAAACTATTTAATTTGTGGTTGAAATAATCAAGCCAAAACACCGATCATTGAAAACAGTGTTTATATTAAGAGTATTGAATATTGTTTTTATTGTATTAATATTGATTTTGTTATTAGTAAATTAAAAGCAAACTAAATATTACTAGTATTTCATATAATATATACACATTCATCGATCTACAATCTGGGATGCCTGTATCTTGGCATTGCACAAAGTTATGTGTTTTTCTTACTACTTATGACGCCTTCTCCCTAAATGCATTGGAGGTTGGAAGAGAACAGATCGATTATTTTGGTCTTTAGATGCATGACTATTTTTATAAGTTGTTAATGGCTAGTAGTATTTAGCTGTCAGTGAACTGCGAGTACTTTCAGATCTGTAACTAGTGTCTTTTTGTTGATGGGATGTATAACTACCCGGCCAAGTCCACTTGTATTTATACTCATTTGTAGTATTTGTATTTTTATCCATGATGAGTAAAGCCTTTTTTAACCGATTCTTATAGTTCGTTCTTATGTTGTACTGTTATATCACTGTCCAAGGTTAGGGTAGGTATCCCGCTAACATGTTTAATCCCGCCACATTATCTATGTATGTACCTGTCCCAAGTCGGGAGCCTGTAATCAAGTGGTTGTCGTTTGTTATTTTACATATTTGTTTTTCGTTCATTTTTTGTATATAAATTAGGCCGTAAAATTTCTCGTTTGAATAGTTTTACATTGTAATTTAATGCCTTTTATAGCTGACTATGCGGTATGGGGTTTGCTCATTGTTGAAGGCCGTACGGTGACCTATAGTTGTTAATTTCTATTTCATTTGGTCGAATAAATATTTTTACAAATTCCAGCCACGAAATCATAGTGTAATATTCATACAAATAGCTTCTACTTTGAAACTTTCAAACCATTAACCAAATCAAATAAATGATATAAGGTGATCGTACATTATACCTGTATCGGGGCATTGTACAATGTCGTAGTTTTCACTGACTGTTAATGAAGTCATTACACTAAATCTGTTGGATTATGAATGCGTAATGATTGGTATTTTAAATATCAATCAGTACACATTTAAAGTTTAGTGTTAGATACATATTATTTTTGGTTATTAGATATAAGAAGATGTGGTATGAGTGCCAATGAGACAACTCTCCATCCAAGTCACAATTTATAAAAGTAAACTTTTATGGTCAAAGTACGATTCTCAACATATTAGTTGTTGTGTACAGTGAACTAGCGGGCAGTAACTGTAACAACTCTCAGATCTGTACTAAGTGTCCTTTAGTTGTGGTGATGTATAAGTACCCTGCAACGTCAACTCTGTGCTTTTTGTAATAGTGTATTTCTATTTGTATCAATCTGACGACTTAAGCCTATTTTAGATGGTTTTTATAATTTGGTCTTATATTGAATTGTTACACCACTATCCTAGTTTTTTGCCTCTTTTGCGGAGTTTTCTAAATGCAAGCATATCTCATCTAATTTTGAGTATTTTGTGCTAATATCCAACATCTAAAATAAAAACAGTTTAACGTGGATCCAATCAGAAAGGCATTCACATCAAAGCATGCACAAATGGAACAAGGGTGGTGGATGCCATAATGGATGAATGTGCATTGAAGGTTAATCCAAACCCTTGAATTTATATATAAAGAAATTAACTTAAAGTTCTTCTAAAAAAGAGAAACACATATAGCCGGTAATATCTGAAAAATATAACTTCTTCGTGCAAAATTCAGCATAAAAGTACTAAAGTATCAGGAATCACACCAAACGATTATTATCCACATTGATATGTGTCCACACTTGATTTTTATCAATTTTTTTTTATTAAGTCTATTGAAGAAACTATGATAGTTCGGAGATTCCTTTAAAAGCTGGTAAGAACTAAATGATCAACACTTTGAACAACTTTTAGCCAAATATAAGTTTTCACTTAATAACATTCAAATGTCATTATGATATAGAAACACCAGAAACAAGTTAGTTGCGCCCAATAAATAAACATTCACTGGTATTATCAACACATAATAAATCAACAAACTAGGAAACAACTTATTAATACACAATAAATAAACAAACATTGGTGTCAACTTATTAACAAACCCAATAAATAAACAAAAGTCTGTGACATTACAGCTTACATGCATCATCGCACAGAAAAGGGAGATAACAAAGAATCTGAGAAAACTGCAGGCTGTGCTGTTACCAATGACAAGCACTTGGAAAAACTTTTTGACAAACACAGTGAAACTTATTGATAAGCAAAATTTATTGACCAACACATTGCAATTTATTGGGTGTTATCACACAAAAAAGGTAGATACAGTGAATCTTAGAAATCTATGCGGCAGCGCTGTTACCATACTTCGACGTCATAAGTATCCCCAATGCCAACGTTATTGTCGAAGTATCGGCAATACGCTGCAGCGGAATAAGTTTTCAAAGTCTAGAAATTTATTCTATTCAGCTTTTTGAAGATAAGAAAATCGAAAGACAATTCTGGTGAGTAATGTTATTTCACTTTATTCAAGTAATGCACTTTTCAATCAGTTATTTATTTAGAAAGAACAACCATAAAACATATTTAGAAAGAACAACCGTAAAACAAAAAACCAGAAATGGAGGTATGAGCTCCTATCAAGTCACAATATATTTTTGTCACCGGTGTTTATCTACCATGCAAAAACGTCTTAGGTTTAATTAGAGGAAGAATTAGTGTTAACTCAACGAAACATATATTTATAACTTTGTTACTGATGGCCATTTTCGCTCGTCATATGCAATCTACACGATGGCCAGACTTCCTGAAAATGCTTATTTAGCAAAATTTATTTAAGTCAATATCCCAACTACAGGAAAAAAAGCTTTGAAATACATTAAGTGACTTAAAATTAAACACCGAACAAGACACATGGCTAAAAAAAATCCTTTTCAATGTATATTAATATTTTCATGTAGAACTACAAAAAATCTGTTACTGTGAAGCCATATATTTTGATTGCAGCAAATTTCGAAATTTAGAAAAACGAAGGAAGGTTAGGAAAAAAGGGTGACGGATTTATAAAAGTTTTTCCAAACTTGTTTCTGAATCCCATGCAGATTTGAACTTTATGTAACATTGTAATATATATCTTGTATTTTTCATTAATAAATACTGTTTACACTGAAAAAGGGGGTGATACAAAAGATTGTATGATACATTTTTAATTAATAGTTGGTTCAACAATTAATAGGTTGAGAATGGCAATGTCCACACAACAAGAGGAAAGGGATCATTTTACCGTGTCCGGGTTTTGTGAGGCCATTTTAAGTACAGCAGAATTCGAGTGTTCGCTTGAGGATATACTATACAAAAAGGCTTCTGAGGCAAAGAGGCTAATTTGGAAAATGGAATTAAGTATGTATTACTAGTGTCATATGTAAATCTTATTTAGATAAAAAGGTCAATTGTTCAAAATAGTCCGTTCTCTTCTGTCACTGTATTTAAACCTACATCTTTTCTCAGTTTTCTTAGGTGTTTTCTGTTATATTTCATTTGACTAAGTTTGAGTTTTCTCTTTAGATTCCTATTTTAGTTGTGTTGGGCACAACACGAATGGGACGCACAATGACCAAAAACCCCTTCAGACATCTAGAGGTCAACATACAGCTTCCAATGGTAGACAAGGGTCAAATACGATATGTCGTTAAAATTCGCGAATTTCTATTCGGTCATCAAACAAGAGCGTAAAATTTGAAAGTTTTAACTGATTCTGTTGATACAATCTACTGAGAATAATTTCATGTAACATCTTTTTTTATTGTTTATAATTTTAGAATTGTATATTGTTCATTACGATAACAAAGCTGATTTTCCTCATATGAATATTTATTTGATTTATTTCAACAGAAAGAGAAAATAAGGAAGAGCAGAAATCAGAAAAAGACGAGGATATAACAGAAATTATGAATAAGGATATAACAGAAATTATGAATAAGGAAGAAAAGAAACCAGAAATGGGTGTGGATATATCAACAGAGCAAAGACGGGGTAATACTTCTTTGATATTTTTACGCATTATCACCTCTACATTTTCTTGGTGTGTACAAAAATAAGAAGATGTGGTATGATTGCAAATGAGACAACTCCCCACAAGAGACCAAATGACATAGATATTAATAACTATATGTTACCATATGGACTTTAATAACGAGTAACATCCATACCGCTTATTCAGAAAAAAGATATATGAAAGTGTTTCAAATTTTCTTCACTGAGAATGACAAATCTGAAAGAAAATAAGGAAACAATTAAGGTATCATATGATCTCAGATGAAAGTTTCTATTTTTAATTCTTAAGTTAGTTGGTGTAACTGTTGTGACCCACAAATCTAAAGGCTGGAGGAAAAAAAAGTAAAAGATTTTTCTTTTTTCTTTCTTTCTAGAAATGATAATAACTAGGCCGATCCACGTGCAGAGAATTGGAGAGAATCCATTGAAGAATGCAGTCGGACATATAAATAAGGTACAATAGAGAATTAAGGGGACATTATAATGGAGTAGATGTTAATGGTAATAAGAATCCAATTTCATACTTTAAGTGGAACAGTGATTTCATTGCTGTTTTTCATGTTCACGATGAAATCTGTTCTATTAAAAATTCCTTTCACGTAACGTTGAGCTACACATTTTCTATTTTATTTTAGCCAAAAGGATGTGAGTTCTTCGTGCTCGTGTGTATGATAGTCAGTTGGGTTTTGGTGGTTGTAATGAAATTCAAGAGATTTTCAATGGTACATTTGAACTTTATGTATGCCGTTAATCTTGTTTATTTCAAATTTAAACAACTTTTTGACATTTTGATAATAAACTCGTCGTATTTTAAACGTATCTTTAAATATATCTTTAGTGAGTAGTCAATTTTTTTGCATCATTATAATATCAATTTTACGTGTGCGTGTTGTGTTATTTGAAAAATGCTGTATTATCATTATAGGATCCAGTCCAGAATTCTGTGCTGAAAGGATCAATAAATGACAAAGAAACGAAAAAGAACGAAAGGAAAATGAAAAGAGAACTTATGAAAGAGGAAAAAATAAGACAGAAAAAAGCTAAAGAAGAGGAAAAGATTGTTAAAACACAATTCAAAGCAATCGAAAAAAGTAACCAAAGACACAATAAGGATGTGAAGTCAAAATGGAAGAAGGAACAAAAGAGGAGAAAGCAGATGAAAAAGATGGGTGAAAAAGCAAATAGGATGTTGGAAAAAGGTATTTATTTCATAAATATGTCTACTTTCTTCAGTCGTCTTCTGACTTTACGAGTTTTGATGGTTATAGTTGACGTAGGCGTTAGTCTTTTCTAACTTCAACCAACCATTGCCAATGATGTATTAAAATCAATAAGAGAAATGTACAAATTTCTAATTCAATTATCATATTCCACATTTGTATGATATAATTTATAGAAATTAATTGCCTAATTCAGAGTTCCATGTACATACACGATTCATGAAAAGTTTGTCTTACAGTTTGAAATTTATTTAGTATAACTTAATATTATAAATTCAAAGAGAAATAAATATACTATATAAATGCTGGTAATAGGTAAATTTCGGATCAACACTACAAAAAATAAACCCAGAGTGCACGGAGTTTAAAATCTTTGATGAAAACATTAAAAATTTCTACATCAATGTTTATCTTGACAGAAATGAAGAAGATCGAGAAAAAGAGAGTAAAGTACGAAAAGAAGAAAGTATTCCAAGCGGCTATCGATGTTGTTCAGGATAAACAAAATGATTTAACAACAGTAAAAACAAATGAAGACGATAAAAATAAAACTATCGATATTGATGGGGAACAACAAAATGGTTCCAAAATAGTCAAAGCAACGGAAGAGACAGAGAATGACGAAGAAGAGAGGACGACAACAGATCAAACAATCGATGTTGAGAAAAACAAAACAGAGAAAGAGACAGAGGTAACCGAAGAACAGACAATCAGCTGTGATAGTATTGGAAATAATGAAGTGAAAGAAAATTCCGAAAAAGATGCAAAAGACATAAAAATGAGTACCAAAAATGCCGGAAAGAAAACCACATTTGCTGCAAGAATCAGTGGATTTTTCCGATCCTTATCGTGTATCAAAAAGCAGAAGAAAAACAAAGATGTGTGCTGATGAACTAGCTATTTTCTATAAAAAAAATTACGTTTTATTTTCTTAATAAAAGCCCAAACCATTGTTAATTTGTTGAAGAATCTGTTATTTGTAGACTTTAATTGTGCTTTAAATATAGCATTTTGTAACTGCTAGTACACTCCTACTTCGGTAGTTTGTGTCGCTTTTCTTTATGCTGGTTTTGTGTGTGCTTCTGCCGATCTTAAGTCCAATCAACTTCAAGCGTAGATCACATGTTTCCTATGATAATGATCCTTCTAATTTAAATGCGAAATTAGAGATTTTATCCCATTTTCACGGTCCACTGAAGTCCGTTTCAATATGCATCATTGACAAGAGTTCTTGAGATCAAGATATTAATCTGTCTGTATTTTTGAAATCTCAGTGTGTAATTAACAATTCTAAGTGTGGGTATTTCAATTTTTTTTACATTTCAGTGTGTCTTTTTAAAATCTCAGTGTGTAATTTTGAATTCTCAGTGTGTGTTTTTTATTTTTTTTAATCTCAGTGTGTAATTTCAAGAATTTGTATACAAATACTTGGTAATTTCGATTTCTCAATGTGTTATTTTAGGTTTTTAAATCTCAGTGTGTATTTTTTTTGAATAAAGGGTTTAAACATAGTTTTGACGAGAACAGCTTGCCATAGACTAGAATATAATTCATGTCAAAAAAATGTTTTTTGTTGATCTTGTTTTTTTTTGCTGCTTAATTTCTGTTTAAACTTTCTCTCTATTTTCTTTAGTTTTTGCCCTAAACACAAGAACCAGTAATGAAAATTTCAAGTATAAAGGGAAACCAACTATAGAAAGTAAACCAAGAATTTTGACAAAATTTTGCTTATTTGTAGATCTTATCTTCTTGATCATTTTGCTATATAAAGTTTCTATCTATATATCAAATAAAGTTATCATATTACTCATAGTACGTGAGAAATTAACATGACATTTTTTTTTTACTATTTTCAAACACTGGAAAGAAACAAGAATTTGTATAGTATAAATCCTTGATGGAAATGAGGTCAAGGACAATGGACATGACAAACAATTAACTTCATTACATAAGGTATCAGTAGTATATATTGGATGAAGCACCCAGATCTTCTACCTTCTGAAATTTAAAGTTTCATACAAATAGTTTATGTTGTAGCCGCTTCTGCCTCAGATAATACAAAAACTAGGTATTGCATGAAATGTCATATCATGTTGTGTTGAAGTGTTAGCATGCCTTATTTTTTTTTTTTTTTTATAAAAATGCTCTGCTAAGCGCAGCTTGATACAACCACAGAGCTTGGTTCAAACCATGAACAGTTGAGGCATGTATGAACACAACATTTAAGCTTAATAATAATAACTCTGAATTTCAATTGTAATTGAATATATGACACAGCATAGGTTTTTGACACAAAATGATTGTTGTCAAACAACTGAAAATTTTGAAATATTAAGGCATTAACCTCTTATCGTTCAATATCCAAAATCTAGGTACATGGTTAATAATCAGCATATAAAAGAAGCCAAAGAATTCAATTTTTGATGAAATCAAACAAAAGTTTAATTTTGGACCCTGATTTGAATCAACTAGAAAATGTTGTCTAAAAATCCTTAATTAAATCCAGGATTATAGTCAGCATTTCAAAGTATATTCAATTTATGTTGAAATCAAACAGTTTAATTTTGGACCCAGTGAACATAAAATCATGATCTAAAGACATGATTATTAACAGACAATAAAAGGGACATAATTAATAGTAAAAGTGGCCCTTCCCACACTTGTACTTGATCAGAGTTTTTAGGTGATAAGTATGTATAAGTTTCATAACATTTGGTTGACACAAACTTAAGTTAGAGAATGAAACAAAAAATACAGCATTTTTCCATTTTTAAATGTGCACAACTCTAGAACGGTAAAAGTGAGGCCACCAAAATTCACACACAGTTTGTGTTTTGTGGTTTTTAGTATTTTGCATAAGTTCCATAACATTTAGTTAGGCAGACTAAAATAAGAGAACAGAAACAAAAAACTCAGCAATTTTCCCATTTGTAAAGGTTCATTACTATAGATTAGTAAAATAAACTCATCATAGATACCAGGACTAAATTTTGTATATACGCCAGACGCGCGTTTCGTCTACAAAAGACTCATCAGGGATTCTCGAATCCAAAAAAGTTTAAAAAAAAAGCCAAATATGACACCACCATGACAAACATTCAATCTTGATCTGTGTTTTAATATGTGGTACATTTAACTTTCAAAAACAGCTTAATATTGCAAATTAGTTGACTCTTTCTTGATGCTACAACTAATATTTTATAGTTGGTTTGAACCCATCCCTACTAAAAAATGGTAATTTCCTGAATATTTTTTTCGAACTTGAGAGGGGAACATTGACCACATGTACCTGATTCAATTACTACATTATATTAACAGTAGTCCATCCATACTGACTGGAAGTAAATGTGACTGGAATGCCTTGCTGGGGAATTATTATTGGCAAGCCAGGTCTGCCTAAATATATGTTTTTACCAATTTCTGACAAAACAGTGTCCTAGATTTTACAGACTAGATTTCTTTTGGCCAAATTATATCTTGTACCACCAATACAAGTATTTATGATAATAATTAATACCTATATACAGCCCATATAAGTAACATAGAGGCCATCAAAAGACTCTCATCCTAACCTGAACTTGGTTGGTTTTCAAGTTTTTACGATTTTGAACTGTAAAAAGGCCATTACAGTAGTCAGTTGTTATATTTTCATATCATATTTTCACAAACACACATCTTACCAAGAGTTCTGTACCATGCATTACATGTTTGAACTCCTTGCTGTCAATAAAGCTCAGCTGGGGTAGTTTCTAAAAAGTATGGAGGGTCATATGGGGCTTCAAAGAATGATGATTGCAATCACTACTACATATGTATAAATATATCTTCAAATAGGCAATGTCATAGATCATATATATAACAAACAAGTTCCTGTATTAATTTCTCTTTTGATATTTTTATTTCTCTTAAAAACCTTACACAACTCTTTAATAACTCAGTATTTCAAGACATTTAGGTCAAACATACACATCTAGCAAACACAAGTTAGGACTGCATCTCAAGTACAGACACCTTAGCAGAATGGATATTGTCCATCTATAAAGCTTCAATTGTAGTCCATCTATAAAGCTTCAATTGTAGTCCATCATAAAGCTCCAATGAAGTCCATTATAAAGCTCCAATTGTAGTCTATTATAAAGCTCCAATTATAGTCCATTATAAAGCTCCAATTGTAGTCTATTATAAAGCTCCAATTGTAGTCCATTATAAAGCTCCAATTGTAGTCCATAAAAAAAAAATACATTTATGCCACGGTGTATCAATTATCAATTTCTCCAGACTGTATTATTTCTGGCATCTTATCAGTATCCGCACAAAAGAACATTTCAATATCTGTGATGATCTCTAACTTGTCGTCCTCGCTTATCTTGTAAATTTTGTATATGTTCATTATCAGGTCGACTATTGAGAATTGTATCACAAAGTTTGTCAAATATTGAAACATTATTTATAAGTTGAGCTTTTTCCAAATCCATTTTTGTATCAGTAAATGTCTGTTTTATTTGTGGGTCATCATTTCTGTCAACCATTTCACTTAAAGCTTCTATCTGAAATGGAAGAAAAGACTGTCACTTCTAAAGGTTTCAAATCTTTCAAAATATAGAAGAATCTGCGATATGACGAAATGACACTTGTATTTGAATGCTGGTTAAAACCAGATGCTCCACAGGGCGCAGCTGTATACGACCGCAGAGGTCACACCCTGAACGGTTGGGGCAAGTATGGACACAACATTCAAGCTGGATACATCTTTGAATTTGGATTGTGATTGAATAGTTGACACAGCATAGGTTTCTGACACAAAATGAATGTGGTCTAATCAATCTAATTTTTTTTTTGCTGTTGAGCAATTCAATATGCTGATGAATATTAATCCTCTCACGAAAAACATATTTGAAGAAATTTTCTTTTTAATTTCTGAAATCTAAAATGAGAAAAATTGACCCCCCCCCCACACAATTTTTTTTTCACCTCCCCCTTTCCCTTATTCCAAAAATGATCTCAATTCAAATTTCTAATGGAGTTTGGCACAATAACTACTCATTTAAATACATCATAAAGTATTAAAATATAAAATGTCATACAGTTATGGTTAAAATTAATATGAATTAATAGTAACTTCTATAAAAAAAAAATGGGGAATGTGTCCAAAGGGATAGAGATGATGCCCCTGCTAGCATATAACGTTATAAAGGGACATAACTCAAGAACTGTAAAAGTGAAGCTGACAAAAATTGAACTTACACTAAATTTAGAGGTAATAAGCATTATATACACATTTCATTAAATTTAGTTCAGACAAACTTAAGTTAAGAAAACAGAAACAAAAAATTCTTCAATTTTTCCATTTGTAAAGGGGCATAACCCTAGAATGGTAATCAAAGTGTTTGTAATCACTGAATGGTAAAGATTGCTTTAATTTATCAGTTGGTAGTAAAAGTGAATATTGCATTGTATATTGTATATATCCCAACTATGTATTGGCTTCCGAAGCTACACAAAACCCCTTACAAATATAGATTTATTTCGTCTTCAAGCCATTGTTCAACTACTAAATTGTCTATTCTTCTTACCAGCACACTTGGTACAATTAAAAACCTGATAATAAATTGTTCAAATAAGGCCTTCGAAAATAATGGAATAAATTACTTTTGGAGTGTCAAGAACTCGTTGGAAGTACTTGATAAATTGCATGCTTATATTGGTGATTTTGAATCTGTTCAAAGTTTTGATTTTTCTACCCTGTATACCACATTGCCTCACATTCTCATTAAGAAAAAATTCACACACCTAATTAAATGGGCATTCAAAAAATCAGAATGTGAATATATATGTTCAAACTCTTTTAGGTCATTTTTTAGTAACAATAAACAAAAAAAACTATGTTAATTGGACATGCTTTGATACTATATATGCCCTTGAATTTTTACTAGATAACATTTTTGTTCGCTTTGGAGATTCCGTATATCGTCAGATTATCGGAATTCCAATGGGGACTAACTGTGCACCACTTATTGCGGACCTGTTTTTGTATTGTTATGAGTTACAATTTATGACAAAAATAAGCAAAGACCCATCGAAACAACATCTGATAAACAAATTTAATAATACTTTTAGATATTTGGATGATATTTTGGCTCTCAATAATGACGACTTCAGTATGTATATTAATGAAATTTATCCTGTTGAACTTACTTTAAATAAAGCTAATACTAACAATGACCACTGCCCTTTTCTTGATCTTGATATCTATATCACTAATGGAAAGCTGAATACTAAAATTTATGATAAAAGGGATGATTTTTCATTTCCTATCGTTAATTATCCGTTTTTAGATGGTGACGTTCCCTTGTCACCATCTTACGGTGTTTATGTATCTCAACTTGTACGATTCGCTCGTGTATGTAACAATGTTTTCGATTTTAACGAGAGAAATTTATGTATTACTGAAAAATTATTACACCAGGGTTTTCGATATCACAAACTAGTCAAAACTTTTACTAAATTTTATCATCGGTATAAAGACATCATTCGTAAATATAGCTCAACATGCAGACTTCTAATACGTTCAGGTATTTCACATCCAATTTTTTATGGTAATATTCTTTATAAAGCACAAAGGTGTCAGTATTCACCTCAGAAACTTACAAAACCTTTGAATAGACTTATTAAGAAGGGATTTAATTACGATACTGTTGTCAAGTCATTAAAGATTGCATATTTTGGCGTTAATATTGAGTCACTGATAAGGTCTTTGCATCGGAACTAAACACATTTATTCTAAAATACAGTTGTTGGCATGACACGGGTTATGTTCTTCTCATATATGTTATGATGGTATGATACTAAACCCCTAACGGGAAGGATTGTGCCTGATGTTCATATGATGAAATCATAATCTTTCAGTCAGTTTAATTGAAGTCTGGAGCTGGCATGTCAGTTAACTGCTAGTAGTCTGTTGTTATTTATGTATTATTGTCATTTTGTTTATTTTCTTTGGTTACATCTTCTGACATCAGACTCGGATTTCTCTTGAACTGAATTTTAATGTGCGTATTGTTATGCGTTTACTTTACTACATTGGTTAGAGGTATAGGGGGAGGGTTGAGATCTCACAAACATGTTTAACCCCGCCGCATTTTTGCGCCTGTCCCAAGTCAGGAGCCTCTGGCCTTTGTTAGTCTTGTATTATTTTAATTTTAGTTTCTTGTGTACAATTTGGAAATTAGTATGGCGTTCATTATCACTGGACTAGTATATATTTGTTTAGGGGCCAGCTGAAGGACGCCTCCGGGTGCGGGAATTTCTCGCTACATTGAAGACCTGTTGGTGACCCTCTGCTGTTGTTGTTTTTTATTTGGTCGGGTTGTTGTCTCTTTGACACATTCCCCATTTCCATTCTCAATTTTATTATAGCATTGATTTAAGTTGATTCAACTATTATTCTGGACAAAGAAAGATAACTCCAATTTTTAAAGAAGATTTCATATAGCATCGGTTTTAGGTGATTCATCAACCATTCTGGACAAAGAAAGATAACTCCAATTTATTGTCTTTAAACTACAAAAATGCTTGTTTTTGGCCCCTTTTTGGCCCTTTTTTCCTTGACTGTTTGCCCCATAACCCTTAAAACACATCCCAACCTTCTACTTATGGTATTAAACAATGTGGTACAATTTCAGAACAATTGAAATACTTATACACAACTTATTGCCTTGACACTAGTAGATGCTTGTTTTGGGCCCCTTTGGGCCCCTTATTCCTAAACCTTAGGGACCATAACCCCCAAACTCAATCCCAAACTTTCTTTTGTGGTTATAAACATTGTGTTAAAATTTTATTGATTTCTATTTACTTATACTAAAGTTATTTTCCGGAAACCATCTGTCTTCGGACGACGCTGACGACGTGATACCAATATATGACCGCAAAATTTTTTGCAGTTGTATAAAAAAGTGATATCTACTGATTTCTGTTTTTCTAAGAGGTACATGTATTAGATAACAAACAAATTCTTCCATATCATGGCTACCCTTTATTGAGATTTCTGCTGAGAGTCACCATTTGGAAAAATCTGTGATAACTATCAAAATGGGTTTTATTTGTAAATTAGATGATCATCTTCAATATATAAACTAAAGCCTTTACAGCAAAATGCCTTGAGTGTGTAGGTAAAGATAATATGTTTTTTTAGCTTGCTTGCTAGCTGAACCGTGAAGTCATTATTAAGTTGAATACTGTAAACCAACTAATTTTCGCGACTTTGGCAAGTAGAAATATAACATAGTAGCCAGCTAGATAATAAAAATGGCAAGTATTTGAGCATATATAATGCAGCTTAACTGAATAAAAATAACGCAAATATACGTCGCCTCCGCGTATATGTAAAAAGAAAGTCAATTTTTCCTTATCTATCTTTATTGAGACAAATTTAGTATCGCGAAATTAAATAACTGCGAAATGGATTAGGAAGAACTAAAACAGAAATAAAGTATCAGCGAAAATAAGTTGGTTTACAGTATACTACCCTCCTTTAAGAGAAGACTAGTTTGACAGATAAACAATCTACCTGTCTGGAGAACTAGACTACTCTGTACTCCTAACCTAATATTGACTTCACGGTTCAACTAACAAGCAAGCTAACCAAATATTCTACCTTTACCTACACACTCAATGCATTCTTCTGTAAATAGGCCTGGGTTTGTAGGTCTTTTGTCTTAATAAGTTTCTCTCTCTCTATTGTTGTTTTGAAGAAATCTGATAGGCAAAAATTCAAAAATTTTAAAGGGCACTAACTCTAATGAGGAGTCATCTGAAGATTTCAGCCATTAGAACTTATTTGTAGATCTTGTCTTGCTGATAAATTTTTTGCTACTTAAAAAGCAATCTAAAAGCATTACATAAAATTTGGAGACTTTGGATGGAAAAAAAAAAAAAAAAAAAGAGTCCATTTCACAAAATTTGCACCCTCCATTATTAAACCTGCTGAAAATTTACAGTTTTACCATCTTGAAAATTCATTAAAAATATTTAAACTAATCTATAAAGTTAGGTGCATATTTCCATCTTCAATGTATTTTCAAACATTTAAGAAAGTGTCAAAGCTCTGGTGTTGATTACAATAAACCGACATCCCCTTTTCTATGGAACGCCATGACTGCCTTATGTTAATGATCAGCATTATATGCAGTGCTCACACCATTATATTAAGTGCTCACAACATTATATTAAGTGCTCACAACATTATATGCAGTGCTCACACCATTATATTAAGTGCTCACAACATTATATTAAGGGCTCACAACATTATATTAAGTGCTCACAACATTATATGCAGTGCTCACACCATTATATTAAGTGCTCACAACATTATATCAAGGGCTCACAACATTATATTAAGTGCTCACAACATTATTCGTTTTTTGTTGTATGATGAGATTGTTGTATGATGAGATTGATGTATGATGAGATCATTCGGTAAACATCGTTTTTTAGCGGAAATTACTGAATCCATAATTTGTAAATTACGGTAATGCCCAGCAAACAAATTTAAACAGTTATTAATGTTTGGTGCAAAAAAACTAGTTTGTGAATTTAAATTCTTTTAAGAATATAATTCGGACTACGCCGCATTTTTGCGCCTGTCCCAAGTCAGGAGCCTCTGGTCTTTGTTTTTCTTATATATTTTAATTTTAGTTTCTTGTGTACAATTTGGAAATTAGTATGGTGTTCATTATCACTGAACTAATATATATTCGTTTATGGGCCAGCTGAAGGACGCCTCCGGGTTCGGGAATTTCTCGTTACATTGAAGAACTGTTGGTGACCTTCTGCCGTTGTTTTTTCTATGGAGTCGGGTTGTTGTCTCTTTGATACATTCCCCATTTCCATTCTCGATTTTATGCTAGTATACATAAAAGTCAAATTAGTTTCGACAATTTTCCATTTTTTTCCCCGTGAGTGATCCCTATCCATGAGAAAGAAGCCCCACAGAAACAATCAAGATCCGCCGTCAAAAGTAACTTTCCAGATAACGAAAAAAATATTCAGATATGAAATTTTCAACCTTTTAGATTGATCCTAACATGGGATATGGAAAAAAATTGGTAGCAAAAATAACAGAAATCCTCAGACTATAGACAAGCTTGTATGTGAGAAGAATTAGAACGCCAATCACAACAACGAGAAGAATTCACAGTAAAACAATACTAGAAGTTCTCCATTAATATAATTATATTACAATTATATATTGACATAATAATGAGTATCTTTTTTTTTGTGCTTCCGTTACAAAATAAATTGTGTGGACTTTAAATAAAATCAAAGAAGTGCTCAGCAACAAATAGCATTCCTCTTTTTTGTGTTGTTGCTATCATCTGGACCTAAACACAAATTTGAATCTTTTTTCGAGGTCCATTGTTATCAAAGAAGTGCGATCTAAAAGATATTATTCTTCTATGACTTGTAGTTGATTATATTTTGTATCTTAATGTACCTTAACCAGAATTAATTTAGGTCAAGTAGTTATCAAAGGTACCAGGATTATAATTTAGTACGCCAAATGCTTGTTTCGTCTACATAAGACTCATCAGTGACGCTCATATCAAAATATTTATACATCCAAACAAGTACAAAGTTGAAGAGCATTGAAAATGACTCCTTTTTCATGGACAATCGTTACTATCCAATAATAGTAAATCATTCTATTTTACTCACAGTTTGTTTCAATCTTTACCTAAATGCAAAACTTAGATGCATGTTTTTTTATTAGTTGTTAGTGGCTTTGAACTAGCTGTCAGTAATTGCGAGTACTCTCAGATCAGTACTTATAGTGTCTTTTTGTTGTTGGGATATAGAAGTAGCCGCCCACCTCTACTCTATTTTCTGGTAGATGGATTTATATTTGTACCCATCTGATGAGTTAAGCCTTTTACAACTGATTTTCATAGTTCGTTCTTATGTTGTTCTGTTACGCCACTGTCCCAGGTTAGAGGGAGGGTTGGTATCCCGCTAACATGTTAAAACCCGCCACACATTCTGTATATGTGGCTGTCCCAAGTCAGGAGGTGCCTTTATTTCAGTGGTTGTCGTTTGTAAATGTGTTATATACATGTTAGTTTTTCGATCGTTGTTTGGATATAGAAGTAGCCGCCCACGTCTACTCTATTTTCGTATTTCTTACGACGAACAGAACTACTTTAATCATTCACTTCTTAGTTTCATCTTTTCCTTACTTATTTCAATCAGTTTTAAATATTGTATACTGCCTTATGATCACATGACTTTAATAACTGTTTAAATTTTGTTTGTTTGTACATAAATTAGGAATGTTTTACGTTTTCATTTCGGGGCCTTCTATAGCTGCATGACTATGCAGTATGGGCTTTGCTCATTGTTGAAGGCCGTACTGTGGCCGTTTAGTTGTTAATTTCTGTGATGTCATTTTGTCTCTTGTGGAAAGTTGTTTCATTATCAAGCATACCACTTTTTTTATATATATTAACCGTGCAAAATGACGAACAAACGTAGTAAACGTTTTTCATCCCCACAAACTCAGTTTTCATAAGAGATGATAACTTTAAATGAAAATAATGTTAAACTGGGTTTTGAAAGGGTAAAATTTATGGATTTTTTTGAAAAAAAGTGTGTTTCCAGTTTTTGGAGAAAAAAATAATTTGTTTTTGATTCTGAGAAAAAAAAAATTTGGTTGATTTACCCCTAGCTGCCAATATATGTAATGCTAAAATTGAATTAAAAAAAATATTTTCGACTTGTCGCGAACAAAATAAAATCAATAGCCCCCCCCCCCCCAAAAAAAAATTAAATGGTTGCTGCCTAAAGTTATGTTAAACACCTACAATGAAATGCTTTAAACTGCATTTTCCATATCTGTTAGATACTTATTCATGTGAAATGACAAATTCTGAAAATGGATGCCAAAAATGATTCAATCATGACACTCAATCATGACATATATAAGCTAGCGTAATATGACGCTTATGTGTTATAGAAAGCTGACTGTTTTATTTAAAAGGTAATTAAGTTTTTTTTAAACTGAGTACGAACTATAAAGTGGCACCTTGCTACAGTTCTTCAGTAGGAAATGAACTCAAGGAATATGTCATACAAATTTCCCTTCGATATTTCATTAAATAAACTTTTTATTATTTCACTTACATTTTGCCATTCGTATTTCTTACGACGAACAGAACTACTTTAATCATTCACTTCTTAGTTTCATCTTTTCCTTACTTATTTCAATCAGTTTTAAATATTGTATACTGCCTTATGATCACATGACTTTAATAACTGTTTAAATTTGTTTGCTGGGCATTACCGTAATTTACAAATTATGGATTCGGTAATTTCCGCTAAAAAACGATGTTTACCAAATGATCTCATCATACATCAATCTCATCATACAACAATCTCATCATACAACAAAAAACGTATAATGTTGTGAGCACTTCATATAATGGTGTGAGCACTTAATATAATGTTGTGAGCCCTTGATATAATGTTGTGAGCACTTAATATAATGTTGTGACCACTGCATATAATGTTTTGAACACTTCATATAATGCTTTGACCACTGCATATAATGTTGTGAGCACTTAATATAATGTTGTGAGCACTTAATATAATGTTGTGAGCACTTAATATAATGATGTGAGCACTGCATATAATGGTGTGAGCACTTAATATAATGTTGTGAGCCCTTAATATAATGTTGTGAGCACTTAATATAATGGTGTGAGCACTGCATATAATGTTGTGAGCACTTAATATAATGTTGTGAGCACTTAATATAATGGTGTGAGCACTGCATATAATGCTGATCATTAACATAAGGCAGTCATGGCGTTCCATACTTTTCCCCACTTGACTGACATTCCCTATACCATAAGCCTAATATGCATCTTGTGCAACCAGACAATAGTCAGGAACCTGATGTTAAATGGTTGTTGTATGTTCATGAGGTTTTTATCATTTCATGTTTTTTATATAGATTAAACTGTTGGTTTTCATGTTGGAATGGTAGTAATTTTTGGGGCCCTTCATAGCTTGTTCAGCTTGAGCCAAGGCTTCATGTTGAAGGCTGTACTTTGACCTATAATGGTTAACTTTTACAAATGTTGACTTTGATGGAGAGTTGTCTCATTGGCACTCATACCACATCTTCTTATTTCTTATATTATTCCATTAATTCTTACACAATCTGGAAATATTTTTGATGGCTTTTCATAGCTGATAGATGTCTGGACATGATATTTATCAAGCAATTCCATTGCAGCATCTACTTGGTCAAGTCTGGACAATGCAATTATCTGGAATAAAATATCACGGAGTAATAATTTGTGTAGGTTTCAAGAAAAAAAGGCACAAAAAGGCATATTGTTTGGTTATTGTGGATTCATTTATTTTCCTTGGTACTTCTTTTCGTGGATAAAGGAAAACTTACACATTCGAGTATATTTGATTTAGTGGTATTGCCGAAGTCTACATAAAAGCCTTTAGAAAATTTGGTATTCGTTGAACATTTAATTTCGTGGTACACCTTTAACCAAGCAATCCATGAAAGTTGGTATCCAACGAATGATAATGAATCCACAGTATTTCACCATTTAAACACTTACACAGAAATTAAATGTTTGTGAACAAAAACATCCATACTAAAGAATCATGCAAAAATCCAATCTGTGGAGTTGAATATAACAAGATGTCTTCAGAAATTTTATTTAACAAGATTGTAACACATTGTAATTTAAACAAGATTGTAACACATTGTAATTTAAACAAGATTGTAACACATTGTAATTTAAAACCTTTGTTTGGTAAACTTTTGACAGTGTTTTTGTTGAATGCACAGTTAGATATCATTGAGAAGTCAGACATACACTTGACTCTGTTCAAGGAAGTTGTCTCCTTATCTTTGAAGCTTTAAGAGTAATCAACTATTATTACGTTTATCTAAATCTTTAATCTAAAAAAGGTATTTTAGTAAAGTTATGATGGCCTTCTAAGTTGACCATAATTCATACCACAAAGAAAGTTATAAAAGTCCAAGACTGACAAAACAGAACTATTTAATACATGTAGCAAAAACAACAGCCTGGTTTATGATAACACTTCTTTTTATTTTGTATCTAAATTTTTAATATGAACAAGAATGTGTCTATAGTTCATGGATGCCCCATCCACGCTTTAATTTTTGATGTTCAGTGGACCGTGAAATTGGGGTCAAAACTCTAATTTGGCATTCAAAATTTGAAAGATCACATCATAGGGAACTTGTGTACTAAATTTCAAGTTGATTGAACTTCAACTTCATCAAAAACTACCTTGACCAAAAACTTTAACCTGAAGAGGGACAGACAGATGGACAGAGGAACCGACTAACAAAAAAACCAACACAAATTAGATTGAATTGACCCTAGATGGGGCGTAAAAAAGTATTTTAGTCAATATTATGACTACCAAACGCAAAACAAAACAATTCAAAAGTAAAAACAATAGCCTGAATTATGTTAAACCCTTTTTTCATTTTGTATAATTACCTTCTAGTTGTGCACTTTCCACACAAGTATCATATACCCGTACTTACTTTTAATGCTGTATTCAAACTCTGGACAAAATCACTTTCAACTGACAGCTTCAGTATTTCTAATGCTAGATCTGGATTATTCTAAAAGAATCAAAATTATTTCATGTTAGTTTTTTGTAACATGGCTTTCAATTAGCTTTAAAGAAGTCTCAGAAATATTTTCCTCATTTTTTAGAGATTAATGAAATTTTTACACCTTATTATTGCGCCAAGTATGTTAAAACACCGCTCAGGAACTCCAGAGTGCACTCAGGACACAAAAAGTACACCCAGGACATTTTAGATGTTTTAGTGAGTCTTAAAGGTATGCATTCGATAGATAATTTAATCTTTGATCTTATATTTTTTGTTTTGAAAAATCAATTCAATATTCAAGAAGTAACTTCAATTTTTATCGACACACACTGTTTTAAGGCTTTGTTATGCACGACCTATGATCATACTTAATACTAATTGTCCTGTTGATTAGATGGTTTGATCGTTAATAATTAGGTGTGTCACTGTAATAGTAATAAACACATATTGCTTTTGCTAAAATGTTGAATAAACTTTTCGTTTTGTTTCAGCTTTGTAATAATTAAAGCCAGTTGAGAAATCTTCACAAAGTCGAAAATTTTTCCATTCAATTGATTTCATTTTAATATGTTAAGAAAAAATAAAAATTGAAATACATTACAAAATGTTTACTTTTATAAATTGTTAGTTGGATGGAGAGTTGTCTCATTGGCACTCATACCACATCTTCCTATATGTATTGACCAATGAACCATGAAAATGAGGTCAAGGTTAGATGAACCATGCCAGACGGCCATGTACACTTTATAATCAATCTATGCATTAAATATAGTTGACCTATTGTTTATAGTATTGAAGAAACAAATTTAATTATGAAAACTTAACATTGATCATTAAACCATCAAAATGAGGTCAAGGTTAGATGATACCTGCCAGACAGACATATACAGCTTACAATCCTCCAATACAACAAATATAGTTGACCTTTAAGAAAAACAGACCAAAACATAAAAAAGTTTTAACACTGTGCAATGAACCATGAAAAAGAGGTCAAGGTCAAATAAAACCAGCGATACTGACATGTACATCATAAAATATTTCCAAACACCAAATATAGTTGACCTATTACGATACATATTGTTTTAGAAAAAAGACCAAAACTCTAAAACTTAACTTTAACCACTGAACCATGAAAAGGAGGTCAGGGTCAGATGACACCTGCCAGTTGGACATATTCAACTTACAATCATTCCATTCATCAAATATAGTAGACCTATTGCATGCAGTACAAGAAAAACAGACCAAAACACACAAAACTTAACTATAACCACTGAACCATGAAAATGAAGTCAAGGTCAGATGACATCTAGCAGTTGGACATGTAAACCTCACAATCCTTCCATACACCAAATATACTAGACCTATTGCTTATAGTATCTGAGATATGGACTTGACCACCAAAACTTAACCTTGTTCACTGATCCATGAAATTAGGTCAAGGTCAAGTGAAAACTGTATGATGAGCATGAGATGCACATACCAAATATAGTTATCCTATTACTTATAACAAGAGAGAAATTAACATTACAAAAAATCTTAACTTTTTTTACAAGTAGTCACTGAATCCTGAAAACAAGGTGAAGGTCAATGTAAATGCAATGAAACAGATGGAAACTTCATAACATAAGGCATCTATCTATATACAAAGTATGAAGCATCCAGGTCTTCCACCTTCTAAAATATAAAGCCTTTAAGAAGTTAGCTAACACCGCCATAGCTGCGTTAAGTCAAGCTTTATGATAAATATCTCTCGAAGTTCGTTTTCAAAATGTACCATTAAATATAACTGAAATTTGTCCTGTGTGCATATACAATAACTATAAAGAGTCCTAAGTGCACATTTAAGGTCCTGAGCAGTATTTAGACGTACCCTATGGGGTCCTTAGTGAAACAATCTTCTTGTGTTAACAATTTTGTAAAATTCACCTTTTCTATGGGCCATAATTGTATATTATTATACCTCACATATTGTAATTATATTTCAAACAAATCTGTTTGGTAAAACAGGACATGGAATAATTCAGTTGTTTTTCATTCCATTGCAAGGAAGAGAGGTTAATAACCCTCTGGGTTTCTTAATTTGTACACAAGTTATCTCCCATTAAAAAATGACATCATAGTAGTAAATATAAAAATGGCAATGTTATTGTAAAATTTTCTTCGGATATATGTCATGTATATAGCAGTTTGACAAACACTAATATTGATCATTGAGAAGCTTAATATTTCCTTAAAATAATGTGATTAAAACATTCAGCTGCTTTTTATAGAGTTATATCCCTTTAATGTACCACCTTTAATGTACCTGATTTAAGGCTAAGGCTGCAGCATATGCTCTTGTTCTTGGTGATGTTATTCTCTTACTGTTGTGATATGTAGCTTGAACTAACTCGGTAGCTTTTTCTAATGCTTGTTGACTGTTCTGAAAAATGTATTTAAACAAATTCATACCCCATTGATAAATTCATTCAAGACACGATCATGATCATGGTTTAAAAAGTGCTTGACCATTTTCAAGATCTTTCATTTTCAGTGAGTTTTTCAATGGCAGTTTTCACATAAGTAATAAAAAAAAATAGACTGGTCAGAAGCCTTTAAAATAATTCTGTTCAAAGGCTGGTTGTAAATTGTCAGAAAAAAAGATAATTTTGGGTGAGATGTAGATTAGCATTCACTTGTTGGGTTAACACATAACAGATTATGTGTTTGCTTAGATCAGATGAATAAGTAAGAATAAAATTCATATCTAGATTTAACAAGAATGTGTCAATAGTACAAGGATGCCCCAATTGCTCTATCAATCTCTATGTTCAGTGGACCTTGAAATTGGGGTAAAAACTCTAATTTAGCATTAAAATAAGAAAGATCATATCATAAGGAACATGTGTACTAAGGACTTCAACTTCATCAAAAACTACCTTGACCAAAAACTTAAAGCAGGAAAACTTAAGCTATAAATCATGGCAAATTTACCACTTAATATAGCTCTTTGAACTACAGGAGGAATATCTATCATAGGGGAGGGGAGGGAGTTGGAAAGGTTCTGATCCCGAAATCCAAGGCTTAAAAACACGATTTAAATCCCAACATCCCGAAATTCGAAAAAAGAATTCCTGGATCCTGAAAGGGTCAATCCCAAAATCCTGAGCTAAAAAACACCCGATCCCGGAGTCCAGATAAGAGTCCTATCCCCCCTCTATTATACCTTTAGCATTAAACTTTGATTTTAAAATAAATCATGTTCTTCATTTCAAAGATATAAACAAAACTGTAAAATAAATATTCCCCATTTCCATTCTCAATTTTATTACCATTTTATACAAAGCTGCCATTGCCAAAGTCATGTGATTTCTCAGTGGTAGGTGCTTATACTTTTGAGATCTATCAAGTTCTTCATAACATTTGACAACTTGCTCATACTTTTCTCCCTCATACAACAAATCCATATAGATCACAACTGCAGTCAGGTGGAATAGCAGATTTCTCATTCCCTTCTGGAATGATAAAAAAAAGATCAATTAAGAAATAATTCATGGGAGCTTGAATTTGTACTGATCTTTCCACAGGTTGGCTCTTTAAGCGAAATATTTATCATGAGCAACAGCAAGGGGTATAATATCAACATAAAGGGCCAACCTGTGGTAAAATCAGTATAAATTCAAGCTCCCATGAATTATTTCTATTCTAATAAGAATATTGATTGTTATCGAATCGCTCTAGGTAATGGCAAATTTTTGCCGATCCCATAAACAAACGCACTATTACATTGATGTAAAAGGTTGGAACAAACTGAACTATTGACATGCTTAAATTATTTACAATAATGTATTTAGATAGGATTAGATAAATTTAAATGTAAATTTTATTCATATGAAAAGAAAAATGGCTTATAACAAACACATTTTATCATTGTATGTTTACGTTTACGTTTAGTGATAATTTTCTGTTTTACAATCTTGCATTTTCTCAAGAAAGGTTTATAATATTTTAATGTCATCGTTCAGTGACGTGGGGTTACTCAGTCATAAAAAAAGCATATGAAGTGGGAGCAAGATAGGAACAGCCCAAACAATATATTCATATTTTACCAGGAGTGTACTCAAAGTGATTGAAGAACGTCATATTAGAATTGAAGACAAAATGTTTGATCTCAATATATTTATAACAATCAATGAGGGAATAACTATGACCATATACTTACTAAATCTTTGTTCCAGTGTGAAATAATATTTGTCAATGCTATGTAAACAATGTGTCAATCATAAAGCAGGTTTCTGGAAATTTTTAATAAAAGTTGAGGACATTAATCAATATGTTTTTTCTGATAACTGTTATAATTGACAGAAATAAAGGCTCAATATTAGAGTTAAATGACTACATCTGGCTTATATCAATGGTGTATTATTGTTATACCTCTTCTATCAATGAAGTATAATTGTTATACCTCCTTGCTTCTATAAAACATTTTATATTTTTTAATTCTGCAATACTCATTTGCTTTCCTAGTTTTTAACACATTTTGCCCTCTATATTTACATTCCTTTTCACTGATTACCAACTCTTATTTTTCTTCATTGAATTTGAGCCGTTTTTGGTTTTTCCTAATCCTTGTTTTCTTTTAGACAGACATCTAATTAATTTAACACATACTATTATTGTTATTTGTATGTAAATATTGTTTGTAAGGTTTCTGGAAATAATGATATATGTTTCCTCATAAATAACTGTATACAGGGGGTCCCTTCACTGAACCACAGTTCCCAACTTCTGCTTACCCACATTTCACTCGTTCCCTTTTTATTACCTTTCTTTTCTATTTGTGTAAGTCTTGAATATTGTAACAGGTCCCACACAAGCTAATAGTAGGATAAATCAATCCCGTTTTCCAACTTGACAGAATGTCAACACTCGCAATCGCCGCCATTTGCATCAGCAACTTTATTGATGACAGAGAACCCCATAATTCATTCTCAATCGTCCCTTTAAGATGGTACCTAACACTACAGGGAGATAACTCTGAAAAATCAGCTAAACGTTTTAATCACATTGTATTGTTAAGTAAGTGTTAAGCTTCTCAATGATCAAAATTAGTGTTTGTCAAAATGCTATATATCCAACTAATTTTTTCCGATAAAATGCTTGGTTCAAATTTTCACATTTTTGTCATAAAGTCAAAGTAAATATTTTGTCAAAATTTTATGAAATTTAAACAAGCAAAATAAATTTTAGTCGAGGCATTTGGTACCACCTTAAGTTTAATTCAGAATTTCTTAATTATTTATTTAATTTATTAAAACCTCCTGTGTAGTTACCCTATCTTCCATCAACTTAAATGCAATGTCTGCTTTCTTAGAATGATGTAACATCCTCATAAACACAGGACCAAAGAAAAAATCATATCGCTGTTGAAGCTGATATTTTATTTTCTGGAATCTGAAAAAAATGCAAGCACCAATCAAACACATGTATTTTCTCTTCAACTTAAAAATACCATCTTTTAACTATCAAGATCTTTACTAACTACATGAACTATTGATATTATGTTGATAAGTCCAAAATATAAAGCTTTACTACAACTATCACATAACTGAACATGATCCAAGAAGTGAGGTCCAAGTCAGATTAAACAAACAAGAAATACCTTGCAATCATTCAATACACTAAAATAGTTGACCTATTGCTTATAGTTTCTAAGAAACAGATTTAACAAAGAAACTTAACATTGACCCATGAATGTGAGGTCAAGGTCAGATGAACCATGTCAGGCAGACATGTACACCTTACAATATATCAATCTATGCATTAAATATGCTTGACCTGCTGCTTATAGTATCTAAGAAACGAACTCAACCATCAAATGACTATCAGTAAAAAAAAGACTAAACTCAAACACTTAACTTTGACCAATGAACCATGAAATGAAGTCAAGGTCAAATAAAACCTGCCAAACTGACATGTACATCATAAAATATTTCCATACACCAAATATAGTTGACCTATTGCATATACATTGTAGTTTCCGAAAAAACACCCAAAACTCAAAAATTTTACTTTGACTACTGAACCATGAAAATGAGGTCAAGGTCAGATGACACCTGCCAGCTGGACATGTAACCCTTAAAATAATTCCTTAAACCAAATAGAGAAGACCTATTGCATACAGTACAAGAAACACAGACCAAAACACAAATTCTTAACTATAACCACTGAACCATGAAAATGTGGTCAAGGTCAGATGACACCTGCCAGTTGGACATGTACACCTTATAATCCTTCCATACACCAAATATATTAGACCTATTGTTTATAGCATCTGAGATATGGACTTGACCACCAAAACTTAACCTTGTTCACCGATCAATGAAATGAGGTCGAGGTCAAGTTAAAACTGTATGATGGGCATGAGGAACTTGCAAGGGACGCACATACCAAATATCGTTATCATATGAATTATTAATTGACTTTTTTTCAAGTTGTTGCTTGAACCATGAAAATGAGGTCATACCACATCTCCTTCAATATTACCTGCATCTGCAGGTTTAGTAACCACTCAACCCTTTCTTATATTTAATCTGCTGTTTGATAATGTTGTGGTGCAGCGTGAATACAACTTTTAGCTTCTTCCTGTTTGCAGATAGTTTGAAATTTAATTGTATATAGGAATGCAGATCAAGACCTCATATTTGTCTTGTTTTACATAGAAATATTTCTAGTGAAATATATTTCCTAAATGTATGCTATTCTTTAGGATACATTATCAATATTTTAATTTGCCATTCATTGCATGACAAAAAATATTAATTGTTAATCATTTGAGTTCAGAAAATCACCATTTCATCCTCTAGCATTTGAGAACTTTTGGATGCTATGTTGTTACATTAATCTGAAGCCAACAGTTTTCATATTTCAAAGAGTGTAGTTGAAGATTTTCAACCATCATTGATGATTAATTGATGTCAATTTTAAGGGCAAAGGAAAGCTATTGTACCTGTATCTTATTCTAATATATCTAAAATGCTTAAATGTAAGCTATAGTGACCATATGCATACTATCATTACTTACTGGTTAGCCATTTTTATACACATTTCTACATCTTCATCTGTCTTTACAAGATGGATCATTGTTTTCAATTCGTCTTCTAGAACAACAACATCTCCTTTTGTTATTTTATCTTTCATTTCAGCCATAAAAGTCTCTACAAAAAATGTATTCTTATTAATCATACTCCTGTGAAATAGTCAATACGTACTGTACAGTGGCAGATCCAGACATTTTCATAAGTGGGGGCTCACTGGCTTCCTAAGATGGGACCCTCTTTGGTCATGCTTCAGGGATTCCCAATATAATCAACCAAATTTTTCCCAGAAAAAGGGGGACCAGCCTATGTACTCCTATATGTGCATGCATGTAGCCATATACTCCTATGTGTGCATGTAGCTATATACTCCTATTTGTGCATGCATGTAGCCATGCACTCATATATGTGCATGTATGTTGCATTGTACTTCTATATGTGCATGCATGCAGCAATGTACTCCTATATGTGCATGCATGTAGCCATGTACTCCTATATGAATAATGTGCATGCATGTAGCCATACACTCCCATAAGTACATGCATGTAGCTATATACTCCTATATGTGCAAGCATGTTGCCATGTACTCCTATATGAATAATGTGCAAGCATGTTGCCATGTACTCCTACATGCATGCACATATAGGTGTACATGGCTGCATGCATGCACATATAGGAGTACATGGCAACATGCTTGCACATACAATGTATAGGAGTACATGGCTACATGCAAGCACATATAGGAGTACATGGCAACAACATGCATGCACATAAAGGAGTATATAGCTACATGCATGCACTTATGGGAGTGTTTTACATTCAGGTTAATACAAGCAGTTTTGGTTTAACTGTCAATAAAAGCTGAAGAAGGGTGTCCTTCAAATATGAACAATAGCCATTATAGGTTCCACAATCAGAACTACAAAAGTAGGCCCTTTCACAGCTATTGCTGCCATATGGAAATTTAGGTGTAATGAACGTCATAGAAGTTATTATAACGTAATGTATCCAAGCAATGTAATTGTTGTTTCAATGTTGTAATTTATTCCAATGAAGAAGGCCGTAATGGCCGAAACATATGGGAATTTGTGTTATAGTTTTTATTATATATATATATATATATATATACTGATATTTCTGATGTACCTTTTCTGGCATCATCGTAGTTGCTCTGATAATCCTGACAGTGGTTTAAATAGCTTTGTATTCTTAATGCTCCATCACCTAGTAAATATCTTCTATCTGCAAAGAATGAAAATAGATTTAAATACATTTGATTTGATTACATTTACAGAACAAGAGGTTAATACAAGCAGTTTTGGTTTAACTGTCAATAAAAGCTGAAGAAGGGTGTCCTTCAAATATGAACAATAGGTTCCACAATCAGAACTACAAAAGTAGGCCCTTTCACAGCTATTGCTGCCATATTGAAATTTAGGTGTAAACACGAAATTTAGAAAAGTAAAGTCAGTAAAGCTTCTGTTGTTATGTTAAATGACAAATGATGGTATCTGGTATTGCTGGTGGCTGATAGTACATGTACTAAGGGTACAAGTCAAATCAGCACCTAGTTAATTCGGCACCTATAGAAAAAGTCAAATTGGCATTCAGTCAAATCGGCACCTATTTAAAGTTATTTCGGCATTTAGTTAGGCACCAAATATATTTTATCTTGAGTTTGATTGTGTATCATTAAAAAAATCATGGTATTATTAATTATAAACTATGTTTATAAATGACTTAGATTAACCAAAGAATCCATAAACCAAGCTATTCTTTGTTTAATCCGTATAATTTTATGAGGATAATCAGTGTAAATAAATGTAAATTGTTTTTTCAGCATTTCCTGTCAACTTAATGCCTTATATAAAATCTTACTACTAGTATATAAATCCTTGATGAAATATAATTCTAACATGACGTCCTTTAAACGCTTTGAGTACACACCCGTGGTAAAATATGAATATATTGCCAGTGCTGTTCCGATTGTACTCCCACGTCATATGCTTTTTTATGAATGAGATACCCGACGTCATAGAACAATGACGTTAGAATGTAAGCATTTTACGGGAAAATACACGCTTGTGAATCCGAAAATCATCACAAGGAAACATACACAAATGATGCTAAAATGTGGCAAAAGCCCTTTATTGTACATCATATAAGACATATAAATAAATTATCATTCAAATTCATCCAAAACTGTCTAAATACATTATTTTAAATAGTTTAAGCATGTCACTAACGCAGTTTGCTCCGTTCTTTTACGCTAGTTTATTAGTGCGTTTATTTATGGGAACGGCAAATATTTGCCTACACCTAGAGCGCTTCGATCCAAAAGAATTGCCGTATGTGTCCTATCAGAATCGAAATAATTCATGGGGGCTTGAATATATCTAGATTTTACCACGGGTTGTCCCTTTATGCCGATATTTTAGGGGTAAAATATTTGTCATAAAGGGCCAACCCGTGGTAAAATCACGATATATTCAAGCCCCCATGAATTATTTCTTAAATAACACTGGAACCATTTTAGTAAGTTTACTAGCAATGTACTGTTGTCATGAAATGGAAGTTCCTTGATAAGATACGTTCCAGTAGGAACAGATAGTATGGCAGTCTTCACCCTGAACCACAGGTCCAGCAGCCCAGACTTGTAAAATTGCTCTTGGGCCTGTAAAATCATATATATCCACAGGCCAACAGAATCTAACTAAATTATTCCAAAAATTGACAGGACTGTAGATCTAAAAGTTCATCATGAAGACTGGACTATGGCATTGTTTAATAACAAAGTTTCTATTGGAACTTCTGACTGTCATGTGTCACAAATATACATCGACACCTTGCGCCAAAAAAAATCTTCAAAAAAAATTGGAGTTCAATAGTTTACTTGCAAAGCATAATATCAGCGACATACAGGGGCGGGTCAAGGTAAGGACGTAATTAGCATACCCCCCCCTTTTCCAAAAAAAACCCAACAAAACTATCCTAATTTGCTACTATTGTATTGAATATGGCAATTTATCATATTCATTAAACACATACTCTGATTCCTTTTTATACTGATTCCCCATTCCGATGGGTGACTTGGACACCTTTTTTAAACAAACAAAACGGTAAGTAAATCATTACATGAAATGGTTGTTTTGTGTGACACTTCTCCAAAGGTCATTTTACATATACCCGGAGGATACTCACTATAAATATGATACCGGGTATGTTCTGACAAACTGGTTTGCATTTTCAGCTAAATTGTCTGAAATGGGATTTTGTTTTTTTCGCCTTGCATTGGAAGGGGTCAGATTTGACTATCTAGAACGGGTTATTATAAATACAATGTCGCACTATTGTTTCAGATAAGGGTGAATGTTTGGTAGCATTAAAATGTTTAAACCATGTCCTAAGTCAGGAATCTAATGTTCAGTAGTTGTCGTGTGTAGATGTGGTTCATAAGTGTTTCTCGTTTTTTATATAGATTAGACCGTCTGTTTTCCCATTCGAATGGTTTTACACTAGTAATTTTTGGGGCCCTTTATAGCTTGCTGATTGGTGTGAGCCAAGACTTTGTGTTGAAGATTGTACTTTAACCTATAATGGGTTACAATGGAGTCCCCGGTGTCCGCACAGCCGTGGATACCGCTCATTAACTGATTTCGTTATATCAACACCGTAACGCAAATAAAATTGTTCTTGTTATTGTGTTAGCATTCCAAAGGGATAAAAAAAGAATAAAATTTATAAGTTCCAGATTGAAATAATAACTGCAATCCCTAGATTTACAATATTTGGCCAATGTCCACTAAAAAAATACAGCATCAGATAAAATTTGTTTTTACTTAAGTCAAATTTTATCAGATTGAAATAATTTTTGCTCTGCATCATGTGCATCCTTGGTAGTGTGCTTGGTTTGAATTTAGCTACCTTTCGTAACAGCAAATCTGGGTCTCACTAATTAGCGACAACAAGCGTCAAGAAGCGACAACAAGCGTCAACAAGAATTATTTTAGCGACAACAAGCGACAAGAAGACTATTTAGCGACAAGAAAACATTTTTTTTTATTAGATATAAAGAAATTTGTATTTAATGTTGTTTTTTTTAAATATACGAGCAGATATGTCTAATTAAAATGTTTTATTATATGGACGAAGAAAGGAAACATTTGTGAGGAAGAAAGAGATTGTGAAGTTTATATAAGTATATTGGTAGATGAAGAAATTAAACATTTGTGAAGAAGAAAGAGATTGAGCTTCTTTTTTTTATTTTTGAATATGAAGAATGTGTATAAGATAATGTATGTATCTGTTTTCATCAAAGTCAAAGTATGAATAAACCGTCGAATGGAGATGTATATGGAGCGGGCATAATGGAATATCATATTTTGATTCATTTGCTTAATACTATGCTCTAAGTGTACTCTTGTTATGTCAATTCGATGCTTTATTTGTAGAACTCTCAGCCACGCTTTGCCATCTTTATTATTTAAGCGTGTTTCCAGACCCCACGACGAGGACATGAAATATAATTTCCTTTCTAACAGTATAATTCATTGTTCTTCATAGGAACAACATAAGATGTGGCTTCACCCTAAGGTAACATCAAATGAGATTAACGAGGTGTGTGTCTCCTGTTTTATTGCTACAATAACATCCAATTAACACCTTCAACTTTGTACACGCGTCAGACTATACAATTACACGCGCCAGAATATACAATCATTGTAAATAGTGAACACCTGTTGAAAACTCAAGATTGTCATTAATTTCCTTTCATCTTCAATCAATATGCATAAACATGATAAATATTGTTTAATGAGGCAATAATTAAGCAAATAAAAAGATGAAAACATTCACATTTCAATTTTCTTTTCCTCTTGTTTGATTTCAGTTCTTTGTATTTCACAATTTGTGACAATATTTTCAAGACAATGATGCACAAATAATTCATTTTGCGAGCTTAATATATATTGCACCAAAAGAGTTTTAAAAAACAAATTATAAGATAAATAATATGTTTTAAAACACAAGGAAAAGTAACCTCATAACACAATAATTAAACGTAATACTGGCTGTTATACATAATAGATGATAAAATATTATGTAAATAATGTTTCATTTTTTTCTATCAATTTTAACTTTCTTGTCGCTAAAATTATTTTCTTTTGCACATTCTTTTAATATTTATTGCAATAATTAATTTTAATAAAAAAAAATATGTTTTCTTGTCGCTAAATAGTTTCTTGTCGCTTGTTGTCGCTAAAATAATTCTTGTTGTCGCTTCTTGTCGCTTGTTGCCGCTTGTTGTCGCTAAAATTCTTGTTGTCGCTAATTAGAGAGACCGGCAAATCTTTCCTCTATTCAAAATAAACTATTTTTGGAAGGCATGCACGAAATCACTGGACATTGGAGGAACTCTCATAACAGGGGTTTCCCCACTTTTAGACACACATTACACAAAATCTTGAGGGTCAAACCCTACAAACTGATAATTTTATGAAATTAAAGTATTTTATGAATGTATTTACACAATATTATCCAATTATTGGTTTTATCAGTTGAATGAAGTGAGGTCATAAGTCTTAGGTGCGCGGATATACCGGACTGCACCGTACTTATAACATCTTTTTATATCTACTAAATTGAAAACAACATTCAAACCTATGCTTGCGTTGGATAAAAACCACATTTTTTATATGTGTGCATGCAAAACGAATTTCTTGGTAAAGGCAAGGACGTATAACTAACATATATATAATATACGTCCTTGGTAAAGGGGTCTGCAGCACAAACAACATTTAAAAAAGACCAAAACAGTGAAAAGGTATATTTAACAAAACAGCCTATATATCAAAAGTTCAGAAAAAGCTATAGTTAAAGACTTATTTTTCATTGTTCATGTCCATTTCATGTGACCTTTTAACTGAATTTACAACTTCTATCAAAGATTTAGTAGGAAGGCGTCCCAGAAAAAAATTAAAATGGCCTTGCCAGACGTCATTTGGACTAGTGCCGAAGTGACTTACGGGTCCTCAACAGAAGTATTTTGGAAATCAGCATCCTTAAAAGACCAATGATATATAATACAACTTTTCATAATATATATTAAATGCATCAAATTATTTATCAGTACTTTGGATCAGGGTATTATGATGGAAAGTCTTGAACAGTTTAAGAACTATCCGCATAATGTAAGGAACCTTATGGTATGGGGAGAGAAACAAGAAACGTTGTGTCGCGTCGTTAAAAAAATATATCGTATAAACCTCCTTTATATTTGGAGGCATGGCATATCTCGGGTTATGGTATTTACTCTGTCTTCTAATTATTTCTATGCTAAAATCCTTTACATATATCTGCATGTTTTCTGATTTTTATATTTGCTATTTTAAAACTTTCCAAAGTTTTTCATTATTGTACTGAAGGTTGCCGGACAATGAGTTCAAGTTCATATTTTGTAAATATCAGTACTTTCTGATAAAAAATATATGTAAAGTCATATACCAGGATTCAATATCTGTTTGTTTAGTGGGAAGGGTTACCAGGACATCCACTATTTTCAATTTTTGTACACCAATTACAATTAAGGTGGTATATGGGTGTCTAAATTTAAAATCTTAAAAATGATAAAAATTGTTCATACTTTGCCAAAACGTAGTTTTTATTGATATATATGTTGAAAAATGTAATAAAAATGATAGGTTACCGTGCATTTTCTTAAGCTACAGGTTGTGACAAAGTGACCAGTGGCGCGGGATCTAGAAATTATCAGAGGAGGGGGGTCACTGACTGCCTACTGAAGAGGGGGTCGCTCCAGTCATGCTTCAGTTATTCCCTATATATATAAACAAAATTTGTTTTCCCACTAAAGGGGGGGGGGGGGGGGGGCCTGAAAAACCCTCTAATCCGCTTCTGGTGACACATTTTGTATGGATTATACAGGAAAAAACCACCATTATGTGAATAGAAGCTAAACTAAATGAGATTTGTAAAATAAAATACGAGAAGATAACTTTTAGAATATGCTTTCAGAATACCAAAAGAAAAGATAGGGTCACCGTGCGTTTTTTCTGACAAAAATACAAAATAGCAAAATTCCATGTAGAATAAAATAACATTCCTTCAGAAATGCACTATTTCAGAGTGACCTCCCCTTAAAATGCGAATTTGAAAACATTGAAAAATCAGGCAAATTCAATCTACATTAATTTTGTAAAAATATTAAAAGCTATAAGTTATAATCTTATAATTTGTTCTTTTAAATACAGTTTCAAATTATTTGTCTGCATTCCTGGACCAAATTTTGCTAATTTAATTGAACATCTGGACCTTAGATTCTCTGTTTTTTACAATCCAAGATGTCGAAAGACACCCGTACCATCTAAAGGCGCTGTTTCCTCCTATGTACTCCTATATGTGCATGCATGTAGCCATATACTCCTATGTGTGCATGTAGCTATATACTCCTATTTGTGCATGCATGTAGCCATGCACTCATATATGTGCATGTATGTTGCATTGTACTTCTATATGTGCATGCATGCAGCAATGTACTCCTATATGTGCATGCATGTAGCCATGTACTCCTATATGAATAATGTGCATGCATGTAGCCATACACTCCCATAAGTACATGCATGTAGCTATATACTCCTATATGTGCAAGCATGTTGCCATGTACTCCTATATGAATAATGTGCAAGCATGTTGCCATGTACTCCTACATGCATGCACATATAGGTGTACATGGCTGCATGCATGCACATATAGGAGTACATGGCAACATGCTTGCACATACAATGTATAGGAGTACATGGCTACATGCAAGCACATATAGGAGTACATGGCAACAACATGCATGCACATAAAGGAGTATATAGCTACATGCATGCACTTATGGGAGTGTTTTACATTCAGGTTAATACAAGCAGTTTTGGTTTAACTGTCAATAAAAGCTGAAGAAGGGTGTCCTTCAAATATGAACAATAGCCATTATAGGTTCCACAATCAGAACTACAAAAGTAGGCCCCTTTCACAGCTATTGCTGCCATATGGAAATTTAGGTGTAATGAACGTCATAGAAGTTATTATAACGTAATGTATCCAAGCAATGTAATTGTTGTTTCAATGTTGTAATTTATTCCAATGAAGAAGGCCGTAATGGCCGAAACGTATGGGAATTTGTGTTATAGTTTTTATTATATTATATATATATATATATGTAATTTCTGATGTACCTTTTCTGGCATCATCGTAGTTGCTCTGATAATCCTGACAGTGGTTTAAATAGCTTTGTATTCTTAATGCTCCATCACCTAGTAAATATCTTCTATCTGCAAAGAATGAAAATAGATTTAAATACATTTGATTTGGTTACATTTACAGAACAAGAGGTTAATACAAGCAGTTTTGGTTTAACTGTCAATAAAAGCTGAAGAAGGGTGTCCTTCAAATATGAACAATAGGTTCCACAATCAGAACTACAAAAGTAGGCCCTTTCACAGCTATTGCTGCCATATTGAAATTTAGGTGTAAACAGTAAAAAGTCAGTAAAGCTTCTGTTGTTATGTTAAATGACAAATGATGGTATCTGGTATTGCTGGTGGCTGATAGTACATGTACTAAGGGTACAAGTCAAATCAGCACCTGGTTAATTCGGCATCTATAGAAAAAGTCAAATTGGCATTCAGTCAAATCGGCACCTATTTAAAGTTATTTCGGCATTTAGTTAGGCACCAAATATATTTTATCTTGAGTTTGATTGTGTATCATTAAAAAAATCATGGTATTAATTATAAACTATGTTTATAAATGACTTAGATTAACCAAAGAATCCATAAACCAAGCTATTCTTTGTTTAATCCATATAATTTTATGAGGATAAAATGGATAATCAGTGTAAATTAATGTAAATTGTTTTTTCAGCATTTCCTGTCAACTTAATGCCTTATATAAAATCTTACTACTAGTATATAAATCCTTGATGAAATATAAATAACACTGGAACCATTTTAGTAAGTTTACTAGCAATGTACTGTTGTCATGAAATGGAAGTTCCTTGATAAGATACGTTCCAGTAGGAACAGATAGTATGGCAGTCTTCACCCTGAACCACAGGTCCAGCAGCCCAGACTTGTAAAATTGCTCTTGGGCCTGTAAAATCATATATATCCACAGGCCAACAGAATCTAACCAAATTATTCCAAAAATTGACAGGACTGTAGATCTAAAAGTTCATCATGAAGACTGGACTATGGCATTGTTTAATAACAAAGTTTCTATTGGAACTTCTGACTGTCATGTGTCACAAATATACATCGACACCTTGCGCCAAAAAAAATCTTCAAAAAAAATGGAGTTCAATAGTTTACTTGCAAAGCATAATATCAGCGACATACAGGGGCGGGTCAAGGTAAGGACGTAATTAGCATACCCCCCCCCCCCCCTTTTCCAAAAAAAACCCAACAAAACTATCCTAATTTGCTACTATTGTATTGAATATGGCAATTTATCATATTCATTAAACACATACTCTGATTCCTTTTTATACTGATTCCCCATTACGATGGGTGACTTGGACACCTTTTTTAAACAAACAAAACGGTAAGTAAATCATTACATGAAATGGTTGTTTTGTGTGACACTTCTCCAATGGTCATTTTACATATACCCGGAGGATACTCACTATAAATATGATACCGGGTATGTTCTGACAAACTGGTTTGCATTTTCAGCTAAATTGTCTGAAATGGGATTTTGTTTTTTTCGCCTTGCATTGGAAGGGGTCAGATTTGACTATCTAGAACGGGTTATTATAAATACAATGTCACACTATTGTTTCAGATAAGGGTGAATGTTTGGTAGCATTAAAATGTTTAAACCATGTCCTAAGTCAGGAATCTAATGTTCAGTAGTTGTCGTGTATAGATGTGGTTCATAAGTGTTTCTCGTTTTTTATATAGATTAGACCGTCTGTTTTCCCATTCGAATGGTTTTACACTAGTAATTTTTGGGGCCCTTTATAGCTTGCTGATCGGTGTGAGCCAAGACTTTGTGTTGAAGATTGTACTTTAACCTATAATGGGTTACAGTGGAGTCCCCGGTGTCTGCACAGCCGGTGATACCGCTCATTAACTGATTTCGTTATATCAACACCGTAACGCAAATAAAATTGTTCTTGTTATTGTGTTAGCATTCCAAAGGGATAAAAAAAGAATAAAATTTATAAGTTCCAGATTGAAATAATAACTGCAATCCCTAGATTTACAATATTTGGCCAATGTCCACTAAAAAAATACAGCATCAGATAAAATTTGTTTTTACTTAAGTCAAATTTTATCAGATTGAAATAATTTTTGCTCTGCATCATGTGCATCCTTGGTAGTGTGCTTGGTTTGAATTTAGCTACCTTTCGTAACAGCAAATCTTTCCTCTATTCAAAATAAACTATTTTTGGAAGGCATGCACGAAATCACTGGACATTGGAGGAACTCTCAGAACAGGGGTTTCCCCACTTTTAGACACACATTACACAAAATCTTGAGGGTTAAACCCTACAAACTGATAATTTTATGAAATTAAAGTATTTTATGAATGTATTCACACAATATTATCCAATTATTGGTTTTATCAGTTGAATGAAGTGAGGTCATAAGTCTTAGGTGCGTGGATATACCGGACAGCACCGTACTTATACATGTAACATCTTTTTATATCTACTAAATTGAAAACAACATAAGTTACATTCAAACCTATGCTTGCGTTGGGTAAAAACCACATTTTTTATATGTGTGCATGCAAAACGAATTTCTTGGTAAAGGGGTCTGCAGCACAAACAACATTTAAAAAAGACCAAAACAGTGAAAAGGTATATTTAACAAAACAGCCTATATATCAAAAGTTCAGAAAAACTTTTAAAGCTATAGTTAAAGACTTATTTTTCATTGTTCATGTCCATCTCATGTGACCTTTTAACTGAATTTACAACTTCTATCAAAGATTTAGTAGAAAGGCGTCCCAGAAAAAATTAAAATGGCCTAGCCAGACGTCATTTGGACTAGTGCCGAAGTGACTTACTGGTCCTCAACAGAAGTATTTTGGAAATCAGCATCCTTAAAAGACCAATGATATATAATACAACTTTTCATAATATATATTAAATGCATCAAATTATTCATCAGTACTTTGGATCAGGGTATTATGATGGAAAGTCTTGAACAGTTTAAGAACTATCCGCATAATGTAAGGAACCTTATGGTATGGGGAGAGAAACAAGAAACGTTGTGTATTTTCGTTAAAAAAATATATCGTATAAACCTCCTTTATATTTGGAGGCATGGCATATCTCGGGTTATGGTATTTACTCTGTCATCTAATTATTTCTATGCTAAAATCCTTTACATATCTGCATGTTTTCTGATTTTTATATTTGCTATTTTAAAACTTTCCAAAGTTTTTCATTATCATGATTATTGTACTGAAGGTTGCCGGACAATGAGTTCAAGTTCATATTTTGTAAATATTACGGTACTTTTTGATAAAAAATATATGTGAAGTCATATACCAGGATTCAATATCTGTTTGTTTAGTGGGAAAGGTTACCAGGACATCCACTATTTTCAATTTTTGTACACCAATTACAATTAAGGTGGTATATGGGTGTCTAAATTTAAAATCTTAAAAATGATAAAAATTGTTCATACTTTGCCAAAACGTAGTTTTTATTGATATATATGTTGAAAAATGTAATTAAAATGATAGGTTACCGTGCATTTTCTTAAGCTACAGGTTGTGACAAAGTGACCAGTGGCGCGGGATCTAGAAATTATCAGAGGAGGGGGGTCACTGACTGCCTACTGAAGAGGGGGTCGCTCCAGTCATGCTTCAGTTATTCCCTATATAAACAAAATTTGTTTTCCCACTAAAGGGGGGGGGGGGGGGCGGGCCCCCTGAAAAACCCTCTAATCCGCTTCTGGTGACACATTTTGTATATATATGGATTATACAGGAAAACAACACCATTATGTGAATAGAAGCTAAACTAAATGATAGATTTGTAAAATAAAATACGAGAAGATAACGTTTAGAATATGCTTTCAGAATACCAAAAGAAAAGATAGGGTCACCGTGCGTTTTTTCTGACAAAAATACAAAATAGCAAAATTCCATGTAGAATAAAATAACATTCCTTCAGAAATGCACTATTTCAGAGTGACCTCCCCTTAAAATGCGAATTTGAAAACATTGAAAAATCAGGCAAATTCAATCTACATTAATTTTGTAAAAATATTAAAAGCTATAAGTTATAATCTTATAATTTGTTCTTTTAAATACAGTTTCACATTATTTGTCTGCATTCCTGGACCAAATTTTGCTGGACCTTAGATTCTCTGTTTTTTACAATCCAAGATGTCGAAAGACACCCGTACCATCTAAAGGCGCTGTTTCCTCCTCCTTTCCACTCGTTTCCAATTAAGGTGATACGAAACATTATTTCCCTTGGCTGAAGGAGATATGAAAAAAAATCACCAAAGAAAATTCATTTTTCCCAAGGATATGTTTTGATTTGGACATGCAACAGTTATTATAGTTTGTTGGACACTTACAATCGTTGATAAAGTCATCCACGAAAACCACGGAAAATTGGTTTCCCATCGAATCATAATAGTACATTCACAGTATGAGCTTTTGCCATTTCATGGCGTCCATTGTTGTAAACTCTTTAATAACAATTCTTCTCTAAAACTACATGGCCAAATGTTACCAATCTTTATCTAAATACGCCTTTGGGTATATTTTTTCAAAATTGTATCTGTGGATTTAAATTTGTGGTCAGTGTTGCTAAGAATAGAACACAGGGATGAAAATACAATGAGCGAGATGTTGAATACATTGAATTCTATATCATACATATCTAGAGATAAGCAGTAAAATAATTAAAAACAATAAGATCTACAAAGAAGTAAAAACATGGACGAAATCATTAATTGACCCCTTATAGGAGTTATTGCCCTTCAAGATGATGATTTTACACTTTCTGTAGATACGATTTCAACTTAGAACCAAAATTGTTCAACAAAATAAGATCTGCATGTAAATCAACCTGACCGAAATAGTAAATTGATCCCAAATAGGAATAATTGTTCTTTAAACAATAAAAATCATGTAGCCTCCAGTTTCTATAATTCTTATATATAAAAACAACGTTGTGACCACTTGTGTCCGTCTGTAGCCCCTTGTCCTTTAATTAAATATTTATATCGAAATAGCATTGTGTCCACTTGTGTCCGCACGTCTCCCTTGTTTCTTTTATTCTTAAAAATATATGGAAATAGCACTGTGTCCACTATTTATATATAAATCGGAGACTACTATAACTCATGTATTATAGTAGTCAACGTTGTCTCTAGATTTGTACTCATTTTTTTTTTATCCCTTACGTATATTTCCTTTTATCCCCGGACACAAAATGCATGCTTACCACATTTTGCACCGAAACTTACTAGGACTTAATATCTATATATTTCATTGTGAAATGTAAAAGAAATCTTAAAGTTACTCCTATTTATATGGGACAGGCGAATTGACTCTTCAGTTATATTTGAATACAGATCTAGTCTTAAAATTACATACCTTAATATAACACTCTGTTATTTTAAAGTCATACGACACTTCAAATGTTACCAAAAAAAATAATATGTTTTATCTGGAGAGTATATATATACTTAGCAATGCTCAGAGTAGCAATGGTACCTGGATTATAATTTAGTACGCCAGACGCGCGTTTCGTCTACATAAGACTCATCAGTGACGCCTGAGACTTTTATAACACAGTAGTCTCAGGTGACGCTCATTTCAAAATATGTTTTACTTTTCCCAGCTTTTATATAGTTCAATGTCAAAGTTTTAGTTATTACTAGAACACACCCGTGATATCGCGGGTCCGTAACTGAATTAAAGTATATAACTATTTGTCAGCCTGATTTTAGTATTGGTATTGTCATCTGATAAAGTCATGCCGATTATAAGATGCACAGTTTTCTCTGCTTTCAAAATCATTCTGTTTGAACCCGTCGACCTGGAACTTATAAATTATTGGTAATCTATACTATTAAACGAGAAGACCTCATTTTTGGTGTCGCTTCTCTTCTTTCCACAATAAATTAATCAACACGCCTCTGTGTCCTATAGGTACAGTGCATAGTCGCATTTGTCATCCATTCATATGATTATTCAGATTGAGTTATTTTAGGAGAAAAACGAGAAAAAAGGCATCCGGGTATGGTCCCGTCATTGTACGAAATTTTAAGTCAGATTAGACTTCCGGTTTGCGTTTTTCTGTATACTTTGAACATACATATACCTAAGAATAAAGTGTATTTTCAGAATTTTATCTGCTATCATTTTCAAGTTTACTATCCACGGCAGTCACAGAGTTTATTAAATAGAGAGGGTCTGTATACTATATCAATGATCACCATGGATCGATTAGTAAACTTAGAATTGAAAGTAAATACGCTTTATTTATATAGTAATGAATGTTCATAATATACAGATAAACGCTAAAATTATTCATGTGAACTTTTGATACTTTTTCTGAAATTCTCCAGTCATTTAATCTTTTACAAAATTCATTGATTACAAAAAAAAAGGAAGATGTGGTATGATTGCCATGTTGAGACAACTCTCCACAAGAGACCAAAATGACACAGAAATTAACAATTATAGGTTACCGTACGGCCTTCAACAAAGAGCAAAGCCCATACCGCATACTCAGCTTCAAAAGGCCCCGAAATGACAATGTAAAACAATGCAAACGAGAAAACTAGCGCCCTAATTTATGTACAAAAAATGAACGAAAAACAAATATGTCATATATGTTTGAAAATAATAGATAGAAATTGATAAAAAGAACTTCAAATTCGTCATTTAAGGGCAATACAATAACTCCTTTAAGAACTAATATGAGAATTTTATAGTAAATGGACAAATGGTAGAGCTCAACATTTTGAAGATAATCACCTGACCCTTTCGAATTGTTTATGTCTACGGCTGTGTTTAAATAATTGACATCATGCACTTGCATGCCCCCTTTGTTTATTTCTTAGCCATGACGGCCATCCTGGTTGACAAGCGGGGTCACAGTAAACGTTTTAAAACTAGATACCCTAATTATAATTAAAAAAGACATATGATTTTAAATAAGGTTTGTTAAATGCAGCCTAGTAATTTTAGATGTGAAAATTTATGTAAAAAAATGTATTGAAAGATAATGAACGACAGTCGACCGCTTTTTGTACTAAGGCAAACTGGGATTAATTTTATATAATTATTTTGACAGCTAAGGCGAAATGAGAATAAGCCGTGCCAAGTGATGAAAAAGAAACTTTTCCTGTTGGGTCAAGCGAGCTAAAAACAACAAAGATTTCCAAACAAAATTACACCGTTCTTGAATTTTATAAAAAAATGTGTAACAACTGAAAATTTTAAATTTCACGAACCGGATAACTTGGTCGGACATAGCAAACAACTTCACTGGCGTTTTTTTTTTTTCAATAAAAAAAATTTAAGACATATTAATTATTTAAGTGTACGCACTGATATGTCACAAATGCTTAAATGATCGCAATTCAATTTATGATGAAGGCCTGTAAGATAAAAAAAAAAAAAAAAAAAATGGTCACAGAAACTTAACCAATTTTTTATGGAACCATTTAAGTCGAGGTCTAATGAATCATGCCAGGCGGACATGAACACATTCTAATTATTAAAACATAATTCATATAGAAAACGCATATTTGAGAGCTTTAATCTCAATTTGCGTTATAACCTTCATTCCTATCTATTCTGCTGTTATAAATTTTTGAATGCAAAGTAAAATTAAAATTATTTGTGTTCTATGAGAGTAGGAATTCTAGTGTTTGCTTATTATTTATTTGAATCTGAGACTAATCATATAAAAAGCCGTATGTGAAAGAACTTGTTTTCCAACGACCCGGTCACACACAAAACTCCTTTTTAACACTGAAGTTGAATTATCAATTATAATGTAATGCGATTATAATTTTTGTTTAGTTGACCAAACCGGGTTATGCATTGTGAAATCTATGACCAAACCGGGTGGTAAACATTGACGAAACCGGCCATTTCCATTTTGACATAACCCATTTCTTTCGTTCCATACTCAGAAGTACAAGTATTGAGGTGTTTATAATGACAAGTTTTGCAATCTCCGTGTCAGTATCTATCATCCCGTATCTTTCTTTCCGTGCAATGTGAACAATTTAACGAGAAATTAAACAATTTCGAGGCAAGGTTCACTCAATTCGTCATTTTGACGTGCATTTTTACTTATTTCTCCTTTAATATAGAACGGTTGTAGAAAATATTGCATATCACAATAGAAAATAGTTGTATATGTATATATATTCTTCGATATCTTAAAAAAAATAAGAAAATAAGGAGAAACCTATCTTTCTTCTGTCTATTAATGCTCCGTCATTGTGCCGGATGTTAGATACCATCGAGTCCGATCAAATTTTGCCGGTGTGGTTTAGACACAGTGTAGTAGGCTAAGATATAATTACAAAAATAAAAGAAAACAAATATTTACTTACAATTATGTTTTAATGATTTGACTTAAAAAATATGAGATCAAATATCATAAATCCAAGAAAATTTGAACTAACTGATCCCAGATTTCAGACCACATGTTATAAGATTTCCTTTTCAAAATTTTTACTTTTACTTGTCTTCGTGGGTTTTTTGCATCTTGAACAGTTTTTAACGATGTGGTTTGCCTATTTACATGTTCATTCCAATCCAATACAGCTAGATTTGTCCGAAGAATATAAACTTGTTTGGAGAAGTTAATTCTCTTGTCGTGATATTGAAGAATGGCATTATTGAAACTTTCCACATAATAACTGTCCATACAATGAACATAATCAGTTGGCGATTTATATACCTGGGTGTTCATTAGAGCCCGACCTAATAACATCTCTGCTTTGGGATCCTTGATTAAATATTTAGTTGGTTCATAATTCGAATCAGTTTCACACCTTGATAATTCACTGCAGTGTTCGTGATTGTTCTTATAATGTTCAACTATATTCAATAGACTTAGTTTAAGTTTCACTGGATCCTTATTGCAATTTTTCATTGCCCAATACAGATGAGTTTTTATACTTGCTGCTTTGTCCGATAACTCAGGGTGCCACGTTTGTCCTTCCTTGTATCTTGGTCCAGAACAAATGGTCTTGATTTCTTTGGCTATGTTTTTGGTGGCATGCCAGGTATCATTTGTTGATTCTGTGTCAATTCCATTAATACGGATAAATTTGTTAACACTGGTATTTCTGTCATGACAATGAACACGAATTTTCACCTCGTACTCATCTCTGAGATTTTTAAAATATTCGTAAATCCTCTCTGTTCCTATAAGTTCATGTTTTTGTGCACTTGTACAATCCACTTTTGAAATTGTTTCAACACGTAAAACTTTGTGTGTTCTGGCACCAAGGCAAACGACGTCTGTGTACATAGAGTTTTTCTGGTACCATGTCTTGCATCAGTTACAATATCGATACCTTCTTGAAGTTCTTCATAGGACGCGATTTCCTCCAAAAGAGCAGTTTCATATGACTCTTTCACCAGCTGTGACACTACCGGGGCATATTTCTGGAAAATACTATTCAGCGTAGTCTCCCCAATAGTACCAATGTTAGATGCCTGACAAAATCTGGAATATTGGTTTGGTAGGATTCCTGACACATAAAATCCATGAGACATTCTTAAATTACATAGATATTTGTCTCCCATATACGGTGAGCTTGACCAGAGTAGTTCATGTTTTTCCTCACATTTAAGTTTGCATACTCCAACATGACCCTTAATATCAGTTGAGTAAAGATGCAATTGACTTTTACAAACTTTTCCATGGTTTATCACTCTTTTAATAAGGTTCTCGATGTTTCGGCAGTGACAAAAAGTTTCTGAGTTGATGTTTCCTCATTACATGATGTAAAAGAACAGTCCAAAAATGGTATCTTGACCAGAGAAAACCATATTCATACTTAACTTTAATAGCCAGCGGGGACAGTAAATGTGTTGAAAATGAAATTGAAACAAGAGAGGAAGTCCCAGATGTTATATTGAAATCAACATACTAGTACTTCCCCTAACTGTGACAAATCAAATTAATTACAACAACAACAGGAAGCATGCCAACTGGAAACTGAAAATGAAAAAACAAAAACAAAATACAAATTGTAGAAAAACAGGTACTAAATCCTTTGCAATAAATAGGATTCATTATCATTATTCAGACACTTTAGCTTCTCTAAACTAGACTTGGACTAGAGTTAATGTTACATTTTTCATCACATATATTCATTGTGTGATAGAGGATGAAGATATATTATATATATAGTAAAGAACTAAAACTATCATGTCTCGAGAAAAATACAAATAATACTTATGTTAACCTTATTGATCTCTTAATTTACATGACATTTATAAGGATATTAAAATGAAGCTTGTGACTGAACAGGTTTCTTGTTGTAGGCGGCTACATTCAATTTTAACAAAGAAAGGTCTGAGGTTTGTTAAAAGTAATTGTTATTTACACATTCATATTCTAACCACTGCTGTTGTGAAAACATTACAACACAATAATTGTGTGTAGTGGTGCCATATCAGGTTTAGGTTTAGGTTTCAATCTTTGTCATTAGGTTACCTACAATCAGTATCCCTGCATATTCTATTCTATTTTACCATATACTGACCGCCTCCAACAAATTGAAGATTATGTCACAGGAGGAAACTTACAACAAGACACAGATTGATAATTATACAATTTGTAAGAGATATGAAAAAAATTTAAAAGAGGTATGGGGTCCGCTCTACAGTCCGACAGTTCTCTAGTCCGACCGTCTGATAGTCCAACATATACAAACAGATATGAAGGCACAAGACGTTCTACCTTGCTTTTAAAACGCAACCGACCTAACTTTTCCAAAACTGAACCCTGTTTTTGTTTTTAACTAATTTCAAAGATAATCCACAGAAAAGTGGAAAGACCTAATAACCGTCGTCTAAACTAAAAACTTGGTGTACTATTCACTGTCATATTATTCAAAACTAACTCAAAATGGATTAGCTTGTCGGATAAGGCATGTAAAGCAGAAGACGCTTACTCTGTTGACCTTGGGTTTGATAAATACCTAATAGGAATTTTAATTTTCTAAATCAGGAAGTTGTTTTCCATTTGGTGCGAACTTATATTCACATTCCTTGAAATTTGAAACACATGTCTAGACCAGGACGTTTAAAAAAGCGCTGAATATGATATTTCATATGCTATATTTATGAATAATTATATGACAGAATACGTCTCACAGTTTTGAACAGCACTTAGAGGGACCTTAATGATACTGATATTATTACACTGCATGTTTCATTAAGATTCTAAAATTTCGATAAGAGTATAAAAATAACTTGGTGTTTCAAAGTGTTGTTTTTTTTCTATGTGTATTGGCACTCTTTGTTTCCAAATTAGACGGAGGTTGAGCGCTCACAAACATGTTTTCCCATGCCAAATCTTCATGTGATTGTCGCAGATGGTCAATGTCGTTTTGTTTGCTGTCTTGTGGCATCTGTTTTCCGCTTTGTCATTAATTAGATATAGGAAGATGTGGTATGAGTGCCCATAAGACAACTCTCCATCCAATCGTTACAATTTATAAAAGTAAACCATTATAGGTCAAGGGACGGGCGTTACACACGGAATTGGTGCCAGTCAGCGTTACACGACGTTCTCAATAAAACGACGATTTTTTACGTTGTTTTACGGAAAGTGTCAAACGTTGACCTTATCTTCTACTCATGTGAAAAAAAGCCGATTTAAGTGCAGAGATTTTCGAAGTTGCTTCTTTATATGCTTTTATTTCTTCAACCCGGTGCAAATGCAAAATTCCATTGAAATAAAAGAAAATTTCAACTACATGCACAATTTTTAATTTTGCGAAGAATTGTCTTTAAAATAATAACACAAAATAACAATTTGATGTCTTGTAATATGATTTACATTCTGTTTTTTTTTTTAAATATTTTTTGGCGTTTTTTTTTTTTTTATCTTTAAAATGTTTTGAAACTTTAAAACTTAGTTTGATACTATAGGTTAAACAAACGCAGGACAAATCTGAGGCCAACCTCATTACTCTTAGGACGAGCGTGCTTACAACATATTACCACATTGGCTGTCTTTGCTTCATAATAACCTTCCATGTCTTATTTTCTTTTCTTTTTTTTACTATTTGTGTATTACCTATATCTTAAAATTTAGCAATGTTCACTTTGCCAAAAGACGTCTTCTATCTTGGCTAGTAAAATTGTAAATATTTTTTTTTTTTTTTCTGTCTCTTTTCCCCAATTACACGTTTATATTTGTTTGTTGCAATTTGGTAAGTTTAATGAGCTGTCTGCAGCTGGAGATAAATTAGGATTATCTGAAAATCGCTCAGAAAAACCTAGATTTTCCTAAATTTTTTAGATAAACCGGGATTTTCTCCAGATAATGAATTTTCTGTATTTTCTGAGATAAACTACGATTTTCTCGTACTTGAATTAATCTGAGATAAACCGTGATTATCTGAGATAATCTAAGATTAATTAATAAAAGTGGTTCAGGCGTGCCATAGGGGTGGCCCACTCACTGCTAAAGAGGGGCCCGGTCGATTCCTTCTTTTGTTATTCCATAAAATTAATAATCAACCAATTTTTTTCCCCACAAAAAAGGGCAACATACTCTGTTCTGAACACGCTCAGAAAATTTATACCCTGTTCTAGATCGTATATAATAGAGGCTGTTCTAGACCCAGGTTTAAGATAGTATCTTAAGCAGTTAATTAAATGTACTAGACAAATACTTTGTTTGAAAAAAGACCGTTCTCAACAGCAGAACATAAAAAAGGAGCCCTATTCTAACCAGAAGGGTAGAAAAAGGGACCCTGTTTTGCGGCACACTCATACCACTAAAAATATAGAAAGTAACCCCCCCCCCCCCCCCCCAACCATAACCTCAACCCCGGGCCTGTTACTAACGGTGCAATTTGATTTTTATACGCAAATGTTTAAACACTATAGCTTAAGTGATTTTGAAAGTGGAGTTCGAGTTAAAAACACATAAAGAAACATTTTTTTATTCACATACAGTATATGATACAACCATTCATAACAGATGATGGCTTTCCACCCTGACAGTATACAGTACTCACTGCCTCAAACAAGAAAAGTACCGTCAAACATATTAATTACATTCGTCACAGTCATACTGTATAGAACCATCTCTTCAACACATTTTAATTCTACTCTTCAATCTCATTTAGAAATAAACTCAGGCTCGATCACCACACAAACGATATTATTGCAAATGCAAATTAAAGCATTAGGCTTTCTTAAAAGAAATATCAACCTCTATCAAAAACATTAAGAACGTCATAAGTCACGAGCATACCTACGTACGACACGTGTACATGTTCGACCAAAACTAGACAATGCTTGCTTGGTTTGGAACCCTCATACTGCTGAACAATACAATAAACTTGAGAGGACCCAGCGTGCGACTAGGTATGACTGTAATCGTTACCATACAGGCGTGCTTCATACTCTTAAATGGCGTTCCTTTATTTCAACAACGCAGACTTAAAAAAAACTAAACTCATAATGTACTTAAACTGAGACTACTATAATGTGTTATAGTAGCCTCAGACATAATTATAGGCCGTTAGTTTTCTCGTTTGAATTGTTTTACGTTGTCATTACGGGGCCTTTAATAGTTGACTATGCGGTATGGGCTTTGCTTATTGTTGAAGGCCGTACGGCGGCCTACAGTTGTCAATTTCTGTATCATCTAGGTCTATTCTGGAGAGTTGTCTCATTTGCACATCATACCACATCTTTTTTTTATAATCATCATTGTTCTATAAAGTTCAAGTGTCGGTGACCATATTGTCGCAGTGCTATAAAAATTACTGGTAGAATTGTTCTTTTTATCCTTTAACAATTACCCAATAGAATTAACTACTTTCAAATGTGACCTCCCCCCCCCCCCCCCCCCCCCCCCCCCCCCCCCCCCCCCCGCCCCTGTTCCGCCATACTAAGTATTTTAGAGAAAAGTTGACACCTACTATTTTCTGCAATATAGAACAGTAAACCTTAGTAGGTATGTAAATAGTTTTACCACGTCATGTAATGTTAGGATTTTATTTATTTTTTTTTACAAAAGATTTTTTTTTTATCATTTTTTATCCTAGTACGCATGCGCAGTAGTTAGTAAACACAAAAAATATGATGGATAACTGGTACCAGAAAAAGAAGAACGAAGTTTAAGTATATTGAGTGACTTTAGCCTGTATTTTGCTAACAGATTTTTCATATCTCTCCTGTTTATGGCTAGATTAATGTCTTATTAATACCAGTCCACTTTATTCATTTCAAGTCCAAATTTCTCATACCAATAAAACGTGTAAAAGTTGACATATTCAAAGGAGTCGAGTTGACCGGTAAATGGTATGATAAAAGTAAATCGATTAGTGTAAATAAACATCAATCCACTCTGTTGTCATATATGTTTTTAAATTATTACTATTAAAGACAGTTTAAGATGTTGCACAATTGTATATTAAAGGGGTACTAGCTACAAGATATAAAAATCTAAAGTATGATTTGTTTTTTTTTCCAATCAATAATAAAAGTGAAATAGTAAAATAATAATTCGCTTTTATCAGACAAAATGGTTCAATTTTGTCAAATTAAGGTAAATAATATTCATAATGAATTATTCACTTGCAAGCTATTCATGTGAACTTCAATTAAACCCCTTAACTAGAGAAGGACAACAGATGCTTTGTAGTGTACTGTTTATTTAAAGGAAAGGAATGTCAACATTGAAAGTGAAATAAAGGTAAATCATTTGATGACTGATTCGATCCACTAAAAATCTTTCTTCGATCTACAAATGTACATGTAAAAATAACGAGAAACATATTTTTAATCTATAAAATAAAATAAAACAGACCTATAAAAATTCAAATGCATGTGTTGGCTCTATCTATTTATATCTAATCATTTATAGTATATTTATGTTTACATCCCTTATATGGTCATCTGAGGTCAACTCGATATTTAATTAGATGGAGTCTAGACTAAAATACACACGAAATGAAACTACATATTATTGACCCTATGCTCTGTAAACTGTTTATTTCACACTTTTGATAGTTTGGATAAATGTTTTACATTGTTAAAAATAAAATATGAAAATTTTAGTCAAATCGGTGACCATGAATTTGACAGCTAGTGCTCCTTTAATAAATGAATGAAAAATAAATGAAATGATCTGAGGCAGAAGCAGAGGAAGCAATAGGAAAGAAGGTTGATCTTTCATCAATTATGAAATGACAAAAATATAATTAATCACATAGTCATTTAAATTCAATGAATAGATTTTTTTTCAATAGAAGTGAACATAATTCAGTTATGGTCAGCTACACCTCAAGCATGTAACTTGATCAATTGATTTCTAAACAAAAGATTTGTATTTTGTGAGTTCTAGAAGAAACAAGGCTTTTAGTTTTTCATGTCTTTTTGTTCCTGGTCCGAGACCACAATTATTTCGTAGTGCATTTCCTTTAGAACATAAATGAAAATAAAAAAAAACCCACCTGCACTTTCTCAAAGAAATTTTTACAATGTGTTGTACTATAACTTTTGGGACAAATTATATCAAAATTATAGAAAACTTCATAGGCTCTAACTCAAAATATAGACAATTTTATGTTTAAGACGCCTTGAAATCTTTTGACAGCTTTCCAAAGTGCTGATTTTTAACCTTTTTCACTACTTTCCTTTAAAATTCTGGACCCAAAATTTTTTTATGGTGTAATTTCACCCCCCCCCCCCTTCTTGCAATTTGAGGCATTTAACATGGAGAAATAAATTTGGAAGGGGTATAAAAATTAATGGCAAGTAACCCTTTGTCAACACTGGGGACTATATTAATTGTGGTCTCGGACCTAATAGGATGGAAAGAGTTGACCAATCTTAAAAAAACTTGGTATGACCAAAGGTTAAACAAGTTGCTTTCTTTAAAAAAAGAAATGCAATCGTAAACCCAAATGCTTGTTTGGCATTATATATATATTAGATAATTGTTTAATAAAGATGTATTGTCTTATATTACTTTTGTTGTACATAAGAATTAGAAACTGACATTGCCTGTTTAGTGGTTTAAATAATGTAATACCGGCTTCACACATCAACGTATAGGTCCAACGTACGTCGGCCGAGGTAAAAAAAATCATGCACGCTGCCAAAACGCTAGTAATTTTGATGCATTCAATCTGTCAACCATATCTGTATCGTGTGCACAACGAGCTTAAAGCGTGTATTGGGTGTGCGTAAAGCGTACCTTAGCGTTTCTCCTGGTCTTCCTACATTCCCAACTGCAGGTCTGTCTATATGTGAATGTTTGTCAATCAGTCTGTCACATTCGCCCATCTGTTTACATGTTTACCAGTCCGTCTATGCCCACTGGTTCGTCTACATGTTCACTAGCTTTGAAATAGCTTTCGGTAAGTGCGATTATTTCAGTGATTTGTGTCTATTGTTTTTATGTAAGTGATTATTGTGCACCGTACCCATAATTTTAGGGACGCGAATTGCAACTGATATTTTACAGTTTTTTCTTGCGATGTGTTGTCCTTAAGGTTTGGTTCATTTGGGAGGGTTGGGTTTATGGCCACCACATTGTTTAAGTGCTAATGTCCATTCTAAAGCCAGAAACATGTAGTACAGTGGTTGTTGTTCATAATTCATGTCAGTCAAGTTCTTTTCGTAAATTATTTTGTTATCAATAAGGCTGTTTAGTTTTGTTTGATTTTTGTTTTTAAATCTTAATGGTCGGGGCATTTAATAGCCGACTATATAGTAGTTTTTTTTTTCATTTTTGGAGGCCGCTCGGTGGCCTTTAAAGACTTACTACCACGTCATTGTAACTTTGGTTGGTATTTGTATCATTAGTGCTGGACCATGGTCGATCCTATATGCACCTTTGAGGCAGGCGGGATATTTTTGTAGATCTTGTACAGCTCAAACTAATGTGAGTAGTTTCTGTACTTCTATGTCTAGTCCCATGTTGCATGGTCAGAGAGGGTGTAATATCTTCTGTAGGTATGATGAAGTTTCACCCGTATCGGACTTCTTTTCCTAAATGAAAGCTTTAAGGCGACGAGTATTTTTGTATGCAATGTGCCCTTAACGTGTCTAAAACTTATCTGTAGCGTTTTCAACGCTCGTGTAGCGTGTACATTATGTGCGTGCAGTTTACAGGTACATGTATATACGTTTGACAAACGCTTGAGCTGAATGATTTTTTTTATGTTCCATTAAAATTTTCCTGAAGTAAAAGCGTTCACCAAGCGTATACCTTTGCATTTCGACGTACTTCAAACTTATGGAACGCGTGTTTAAACGCTTGCGTAAAGTTCCTCTGCGTAAAGTTCCTCTGGTGAGCAACTAAGTTACGCATACGATGATACGGACTTTGTTAATTTTCTTTTTTGACTGATTGTTTTACATTGTCTTTTCGGGGCCTTTTATAGCCGACTATGCGGTACGTGCTTTGCCTGTTGTTGAAGGTCGTACGGTGAACCATAGTTTGTATTTCTGTGTTATTTTGGTTTCTTGCAGATAGTTGTCTCATTGACACCAAACCCGATAACTTCTTTTTTTATATTCGATATCTTATCGCCGACCTGGTTAAGTCTGCTAAAAATGCATGCATGATTCATTTTTAGGTTATCAGTCGTAATTAAAGTGGCACATTTAATTCGTTGTATCATTGCTTGAAGTATCATTTCTTACATCTGCATGGTCAAATGTGTATTTTTTAAAATAAATTTTAGATTTAGATTTCAGTCACGGTTATTTTTCCCCCTTCATATTGAATATCTATACTTATCAGTCGCATTTTAATGACGAAAAGGATTCAGAGGTTATTAAAAAAAGTAAATAATGTTGCAATATTTAAACAAAGAAAATAACTTTAAATTTGCAATATTAATGAAAATAAATACGGACATAACTTTCATAATTAATTTTAACGTTATTTTCAATAAACGATTTTTTTTTAAATCCTCGTTTTACACCTATTTGAGGCACGTATTTATGATTATATTTCCATGTCCTTGGTCTATCCTAGACGTAAAATTTCAAAAAGTGCGAATACTTTTTTTAAAGATATCATTTTTAATTGTTCTCGTTCAAAATATTTTATTTTTTCAAATTCAATATCTATTTAATTTTATTTTTAATAACCATTTTTTTTTTTTTATTAAAGTTGCAATATTTAACCAAAAAAAATAACTGTAATTTAATCATATGCAAGAAAGACTTCCCTTTAATTTCAGTATAAAAAAATAAATAGCTTGCTTTTTACAACATGTACATCTTCACTAAACGTAAAATCTAAAATAAAATGCTACTAAAACTCTTTCTAAAGATTTTATTTTTAATTATTCTCGTTCAGAATATAAAGCGCATTGTTTACATGAAATCTTATCTCATATCTAAACACAGCTGGTTACATCGTTTGACTAATTAAAATATTACGCATGTAGGTTAATATTAGCAGCTTGTAATCGTGTGCAAGAAAATATTATATCATAATAAATTTCAGATCATACGTAAAATATCTCTATAGCAACTTAAGATGCTAATGCATATTCAACAGATTTGTAAGCTATTGCGCATGCATTTGAAAGGTGGTCATAGCTATTGCGCATGTATTTGAAAGGTGGTCATAGAAAGACCAGAAGTGTTCCGACTAACATCCGGTGTTCCGAAAGACTACATCACTCGTCCAATATATACTGCGTAAACCCTCAGGGGTTTACGCAAAAATTATAATCCTGTTACCTTTGATAACTAATAACACTGCTTACAAAGTTTCATAACAGTAGGATCATAGAAAATATATATATATATATATATATGTTAAATTCTATACTCATCTTTGCATGTTAAATTTTGACGTTAAAATTGAAAAATTTCAACGATCAACATTTGGGGCTTTAAAATAAAATAAATACTTTTTAAATGCCTTAATATATAATTATATATAAGCTTTTTGGTTATAAATAATCCTTACATATGTATTGAATGTACTTTAAATGGAAAGAAAAGTTACAAATAACATATCATATTAGTTTAAAAAGGTCTTAGGCCAAGTAAAACTGGAAAAAAATTAGGGTGAATTTAGGCCGTGCCACATATTTACATTAAAAAATCCATATTGAGGCTGTAAGAAATAAAAATTTGTGTCTTTTTAGCTCACCTGGCTCGAAGGGCCAAGTGAGCTTTTCCCATCACTTTGTGTCCGTCTTCGTTAACTTTAACAAAAATCTTCTCTAAAACTACTGGGCCAAATTATACCAAACTTGGCCACAATCATCATTGGGGTATCTTGTTTAAAAAATGTGTCTAGTGACCCAGTCAACCAACCAAAATGGCCGCCATGGCTGAAAATAGAACATAGGGGAAAAATGCAGTTTTTGCCTTATAACTCAAAAACCAAAGCATTTAGAGCAAATCTGACATGGGGTAAAATTGCTTATCAGGTCTAGATCTATCTGTCCTGAAATTTTCAGATCAATTGGGCAACCCTTTGTTGGGTTGCTTCCCCTGAATTGGTAATTTTAAGGAAATTTTGCTGTTTTTTGTTATTATCTTGAATATTATTATAGATAGAGATAAACAGCAATAATGTTCAGCAAAGTAAGATCTACAAATAAGCCAACATGACCGAAATGGTCAGTTGACCCCTTTAGGCGTTATTGCCCTTTATAGTCAATTTTTAACCATTTTTCGTAAATCTTAGTAATCTTTTACAAAAATCTTCTCTGAAACTAGTACTGGGTCAAATTAATCCAAACTTGGCCACAATCATCTTTGTGGTATCTAGTTTAAAAGATGTGTCCAGTGACCCAGCCATCGAATCAAGATGGCCGCCACGGCTAAAAATAGAACATAGTGGTAAAATGCAGTTTTTGGCTTATAACTCAAAAAACCAAAGCATTTAGAGCAAATCTGACATGGGGTAAAATTGTTTATCAGGTCAAGATATATCTGCATTGAATTTTCAGATGAATCAGACAACCCGTTGTTGGGTTGCTGCCCCTGAATTGGTAATTTTAAGGAAATTTTGCTGTTTTTGGTTATTATCTTGAATATTATTATAGATAGAGATAAACTGTTAACAGCAATAATGTTCAGCAAAGTAAGATTTACAAATAAGTCAACATGACGGAAATGGTCAATTGACCCCCTAAGGAGTTATTGTCCTTTCTAGTAAATTTTTAACAATTTTCATAAAATTTGTAAATTTTAACTAACATTTTCCACTGAAACTACTGGGCCAAGTTCATGATAGATAGAGATAATTGTAAGCAGCAAGAATGTTCAGTAAAGTAAGATGTACAAAAACATCATCACCAAAACACAATTTTGTCATGAATCCATCTGCTTCCTTTGTTTAATATTCACATAGACCAAGGTGAGCGACACAGGCTCTTTAGAGCCTCTAGTTTATCATTTCTATACTCATGTGACATGATACAAGAAATCTGAGCAAAAAAAAAGACTCTTGCAATTAACTTATCTTGCAGACAGTATGGTCTGATACAAAGATTTGCCTTTTTAGTGAAAAACTTGCATGCAATTTTAGTCTCAACAGGCTTATATTTAAACCACTTGCTATCCTACAGAAGAAAAGAAAGATATTATGTGAAATGGAACAGGTACAATAGATATTGTAAAGTGCTTTTGATACACATTTTGTGAGGTCTTTGTTATGGACTTCAAATTTCATGTACCAAGCTCCCCACTTTTGACTTCATCCAAACAGGGCATTAGACAAGGGTCATTTATACAACACATTTTGCACTTCTTTGTGATAATCTTCTTTTCTGTAGATTCAGAGTTCATAAATAAGTAAAAGAACTAGATAAAGGCATAGAAACACAAATATTGACATGAAAACCTGTCAGATAGAAAGTCTGGATGCCATTTATGCATCAATATTCAAAAAGCTATTAAATGCCTATTTAGACCATAAAATGCTAACATTTGTCATTTTTGCAGAAATTCTATAAAGTAATCATACTATTTGACAAATTGACACCATCAAAGCATTTAGGGAAGTTGCCAAAGTGCAGATTCTATATTTACAGATTTCACCTCTTAGGTCCAAGACCACAATTAATAGTTTGTTGTGCATTTCCTTTAGAACATAAATGAAAATTTAAAAAATCCCACCTGTGCTTTCTCAAAGAAATTTTTACAATGCGTTGTACTACTTTTGGGACAAATTATATCAAAATTATAGAAAACTTCATCGGCTCTAACTCAAAATATGGACAATTTTATGTTTAGGGGTGTCTTGAAATCTTTTGACAGCCACGGAAGTGCAAATTTTTCACCTTTTTCTGCTGGACCAAATCACTACTTTCCTTTAAAAAAGAGGGACGAAAGATACCAAAGGGACAGTCAAACTCATAAATCTTAAACAAACTGACAACAAATTCTGTACACAAATTTTTTTACAGTGTAATTTCACCCCTACTTGCAATTTGAGGCATTAAACATGGAGAATTAAATTTGGAAGGGGTATAAAAATTAATGGCAAGTAACCCACTGTCAACACTAGGGACTATATTCATGAACAACGAAAATCAAGGGACGACAATTGTGGTCTCGGACCTCCTGAAATGCTTCAAGTATTTACAAATGCAACTGATATGTAGCTAAAAATGCTCAGGTTAATTTCATATCATTATAGGATAAGGAAGTCTCGGATGTATACCTTTTCTAAACACTGGTACACAGGGAATACCCAACTTTTTACACGCCCGTCAAAATATTGACGGGATGTATAATGGTATACAAATATCCGGCTTCTGTCTGTTCGTATGACTTTTTTTTCTATCCTGTATCAACATGTCGCATCGTAACTTGAGAACCTCTGATCCAAATTTCCTGAAACTTGAAATAGTTGTTTCTTATGATGGTCAGACGATCTGTATACTTTGTGGTGAAAATAAGATTTAAACTTTTTGAGTAATGGGACTTTATTAATAAAACAGGGGTGTGTTTTTTCACATGTTCTGTATCTTAAAAATGATTTTTGATAATTGCTTTAAACCTCTCACACTTCTTAATCAAATTAATCCAAAGATTTGTTTCCTTTTTGGTGATGATTCAAAATTTTATTTTAAAATTTTTTATTAGTTAAGTAATATCTTTATGTTAGTGGCCCCTTTTCCAAAATTGTCGTATTAATATAAAACTAATGTACACTTTTGTTTTTTCTTGCAGGTACACATCAGAAGACCTGGGGTCCAGACAGCAAGGCGCAGTTTACAGCCCCACCTCACAAGTTAAGTAATATCTTTATGTTAAAGTGGCCCCTTTTTCCAAAATTGTCGTATTAATGTGAAACTAATGTACACTTTTGTTTTTTCTTGCAGGTACACACTCAGAAGACCTGGGGTCCAGACAGCAAGGCGCAGTTTACAGCCCACCTCACAAGTTAAGTAATATCTTTATGTTAGTGGCCCCTTTTTCCGAAATTGTCGTATTAATGTGAAACTAATGTACACTTTTGTTTTTTCTTGCAGGTACACACTCAGAAGACCTGGGGTCCAGACAGCAAGGCACAGTTTACAGCCCCACCTCACAAGTTATGTAATATCTTCATGTTAGTGGCCCCTTTTTCCAAAATTGTCGTATTAATGTGAAACTAATGTACACTTTTGTTTTTTCTTGCAGGTACACACTCAGAAGACCTGGGGTCCAGACAGCGTGGCGCAGTTTACAGCCCACCTCACAAGTTAAGTAATATCTTTATGTTAGTGGCCCCTTTTTCCAAAATTGTCGTATTAATTTGAAACTAATGTACACTTTTGTTTTTTCTTCAGGTACACACTCAGAAGACCTAGGGTCCAGACAGCAAGGCGCAGTTTACAGCCCACCTCACAAGTTAAGTAATATCTATGTTAGTGGCCCCTTTTTCCAAAATTTTCGTATTAATGTGAAACTAATGTACACTTTTGTTTTTTCTTGCAGGTACACACTCAGAAGACCTGGGGTCCAGACAGCGAGGCGCAGTTTACAGCCCACCTCACAAGTTAAGTAATATCTTTATGTTAGTGGCCCCTTTTTCCAAAATTGTCGTATTAATGTGAAACTAATGTACACTTTTGTTTTTTCTTGCAGGTACACACTCAGAAGACCTGGGGTCCAGACAGCAAGGCGCAGTTTACAGCCCACCTCACAAGTTAAGTAATATCTTTATGTTAGTGGCCCCTTTTTCCAAAATTGTTGTATTAATGTGAAACTAATGTACACTTGTTTTTTCTTGCAGGTACACACTCAGAAGACCTGGGGTCCAGACGGCGAGGCGCAGTTTACAGCCCACCTCACAAGTTAAGTAATATCTTTATGTTAGTGGCCCCTTTTTCCAAAATTGTCGTATTAATGTGAAACTAATGTACACTTTTGTTTTTTCTTGCAGGTACACATTCAGAAGACCTGGGATCCAGACAGCAAGGCGCAGTTTACAGCCCACCTCACAAGTTAAGTAATATCTTTATGTTAGTGGCCCCTTTTTCCAAAATTGTCGTATTAATGTGAAACTAATGTACACTTGTTTTTTCTTGCAGGTACACACTCAGAAGACCTGGGGTCCAGACAGCGAGGCGCAGTTTACAGCCCACCTCACAAGTTAAGTAATATCTTTATGTTAGTGGCCCCTTTTTCCAAAATTGTCGTATTAATGTGAAACTAATGTACACTTTTGTTTTTTCTTGCAGGTACACACTCAGAAGACCTGGGGTCCAGACAGCGAGGCGCAGTTTACAGCCCACCTCACAAGTTAAGTAATAATACTTCTCACGAATTCCACAAAAAATATTTCTGTTGCAATTAGTTTGAGGTATAACCATAGAATGACTGGACTATTAATATTTCATGCATTCAATATCAAGAAATAAATTGGGAAAGTGTATCAAATAAAACATGCAAGTTATACACTGTTTATGTAAGGGTTTATTTCTTCCTCTGTGATATTTTATCCTGAGGAAAAATTTGTCCCGGTATTTTTTTTCCAGGCATGGTATTTTTTTTCCAGGCATGGTATTTCACAGGTTGATTTTTTCCAGAGGAGTGAAAATCTATCTGTGTTATGCGGATAGTATGTACCGGTATATATTTGCCGTACTATATTTCACAGAACCGTGTGAAATAGAGTCCCATTAACTACTATGCAAGTTATAACTATAATTATAAAATGTTTCACAAAGGTAGACAAAATTTGCATAATTTATCAAAGGGAGGTAATTATGAGCAATTTATATTTTAAAGACATTAATATAATATATTTCTGAATCTAGTTTATAGCGAAATTTTTATTTGAATCTTATTTTTTATATATTCATTTATATAAAAAGATGACTTACAACTTGATTTAATAAGACAGATAACATTTCACAGGTAAAAACTATCCAGCTGTTAAACATGCCATTGTTCCAATATATTGTTATGCTATGATTTATCTGATTAAAAAATGCCGGGACAAATTATCCTCAGGATAAAATATCACAGAGGAAGAAATAAACCATTACATAAACAGTGTATAACTTGCATGTTTTATTTGATACACTTTCCCAATTTATTTCTTGATATTAAATGCATGAAATATTAATAGTCCAGTCATTCTATGGTTATACCTCAAACTAATTGCAACAGAAATATTTTTTGTGGAATTCGTGAGGAGTATAACGTATAAGAAACATATCAAAAATCGAGAAAAATCGAAATAGGGGAAAGTCGTCAATTTTGGCCCCAAAAAAAATCTAGATTTTACTTCAAATATTATGGAAAGATATGACGCCCGTAGATTAAGAATGACAGACAACTCGTAATGGTCAACTGCAGACAACGCATCTAGGTTCCATCCTTTTCATTCTGGTAAGTTAATATAAAACTTATATATAAAAGTTTTATACGTATTTAACATTCTTAACAGTTAAAGCTATCATGCCAAGTATTTGGATGTTTTTAAAAGTCGTAGATACACGGGAAACGTCAAAATATAGTACGCGGTAGAAATGAGCTCATTTCGGTTTGCCGAGGTTTCTTAACCAGAAATCACATACAAAACAGCTCTGTTTTTTATATTTGGACTACAGTATACACATTACATACAATAAATAGTCCCGTAAAAAGGAAATTTTATTGTTATTGCTAGGAGTTGCTGAAGAAAAAAAAAAACTATGGAACGCCGACAGTGCCAAAAAAGGTTACCAAATTTAATTCATAGAAAGATGAAGTTGTACCGATAATCAAATACAAATTCGATGCAGACAAATTGTGTTATGGAGATACCATTTATTTTTTCATGTTAGTATGGGGGCTAGGATGAAATAAAAAAAATAGGGAGGACAGGATTAGACAATTTCAACAAAAAATCAAATGATAAAAAATGAATATTTATTAATCAATTAACAGAGGGAACTTAATGTTCAACAAAAATATCATTATACAATTCATGAGAACAGATACTACATCGGAATAATTTATTGGTTATAAGTCAACATATATCTTTTTTAATATTGTATTCAAAACAAATCTTATATCATAATGATAAAAATAATATGAAAGCAAAATCAAAATAATTGAATCTCATCTTAACAGTTTGATCTTTTTTTTTAGGTAATGATGGATGCTTGTGTTTTTTGTCGGGTGTCTCTAAAAAATGGTGAAGAAATAACACAACTAAGAGAAAAAGGATGTAACACGGTTAACAGGACCAGCCAAACCAGAAATGATACAATCGTCACAACTTCAGGACAAAAAGTTCAATCAGAAATGTCGACGTGATTACATTAATGCCAACTCAATCAAGAAGGACATGCGAGAAAAGGATGTATCGATAACCGAGCCAACTCGTGACTTACGATCTTCTTACTGAGCTACTTGAAACAGTGTATGCACCAAATGCAGTAACTCATATGACTAGCGGAAAGGCTATTGCACGAGCAGTATAAGAGCACATTTTTTTTTATAGATACAGCTCTCACGTCAATAATCTTGTCACACATATACGGCATACCACTTCCAGGTGAAATTAAAAAAAAGTGTCTGGTACCAATGATATTAATCCAGCAAATTACATAAATACCGACAATACCGATATTAACGCTGAGGACCTTTCGGATGAGTTGCATGAAGCAGATGCGATGTTGGATGAACTAGCTACTGAAAGGGGACATATCCATCGAAAAAGTTTGCGACAATGTTTTAATAGATCAAATTAAATCTAGGATAGATAACTTTCGGGAGTCACACAAAAGTTTTCGTACTTCACAACTATGGTTCCAATATATGGATATGATAAGATATTCTCCGTAGATTTATCAAAGCTGAAAGGACTGGTAACTGGGAACTACATTTACAAACAGTCAAGGACATGCTTCCGTATCTTGCAGCTTCGGGACACAATCTTTATGTCAAATCATCACGGGCATACTTACAACAAATGGAGAACTTGAAAACAACCAATCCCGAAGTTTTAGCTTTTCTACAATCAGGCCATCATGTTATAAGGAGGAGTGATAAATTCTGGGCAGGTCTTTCTTCTGATTTGGTCATAGAACAGGTTTTAATGAGAAGCTTAAAGATGACAGGCGGTATGACTCGAGGAAGAGGTATGTTAGAGGGTCAGCGAGCCCAATGGATTTTATCTATGCCAGACTGCGCGGAAATGAACAATGCTTTGCAACAGTTTACTGGAGTCAATTATGGAACAAGTGACCAACATAAAGAAGGTGGGGAGTCAAGGAGATCTAGAGACTCAAGATTTGAAAACATTTTTATCGTTTCTTATTAGCAGAAGTCCTTTTGTAGAGGAAACGAGTTTGCGAAACATAGCAACAGGGGTCTCGGCGGACAAATTTGTCAATGTTGATAATTAAAAAAAAAAAGTATCATACCGGTCAATCGTTTTTTATTGTTGTTATAAGATCTATTGAATTTACGAATTGGTCATTATTTAATCCATCTAAACACTTAACATATATATAAAATTAATTTGAAGACTCATGATATAATTTGATTTTTATTAAGAAAACATAAATTCCCAGTTTTTAGCAAAAATACTAACATTTTCACCCAAAATTATCACTTCCTATACTTCAAAAATCATCATAGTTTATTTTTTTTTATCATTGTTATAAGATCTAATGACTTGATTAAACATCGTGTACGTTGCTATTTTCGTTTTTTAGTTACAACAAATTTCCAGTTTTCGGCAATTTTTCATCAAAATCCAAGGTTTTCACCCAACATTTTCAATTTTCTGATCTTTGAAGTTCATCAACGTTTAAATAAATCATTACTGTAATAATATCTATTGACTTCATTAAAAATTATGCAAGTTGCTATTTTTGTTTTTGAGTCACGGCAAATTTCCAGTTTTCGGCGATTTTTCATCAAAATCCAAGGTTTTCACCCAAAATTTTCAATTTCCTGATCTTTGCAGTTCATCAATGTTTAAATAAATCATTACTGTAATAATATCTATTGACTTCATTAAAAACTATGCAAGTTGCTATTTTTGTTTTTGAGTCACGGCAAATTACCAGTTTTTAGCGATTTTTCACCAAAAATCAAGGTTTTCACCCAAAATTAACAATTTTCCTTGATCCAAACATTCTCGATTTTTTTTATGTTCAACAGTACACATAAACCAGTTTGGGAAACTTGAAGAACATTCTGTTGCAATTAGTTTGAGGTTTGGTCATATTTTGGCTAGAATGACTGGACTATAAGTAGGGGGATGTAATTACATGTTAAAAAATTTAAGTGCTGAATCTTTATGTTAAGTAGTGATTTGGTCCAGTTCAAAAAGGTCAAATTTTATCACGTCTGAAGCTTTCAAACTGAATTTTACACCCCCTTAACACAGAATTGTCAATATTTTGAGTTAGAGCTGGTAGAAGTTTCTATAATTTTGATATTATTTGTCTTGCTGGAAGTACACTACACTGTAAAAATCTTTTTGAGAAAGAGCAGGTGTGATTTTTTAATTTGAATTTATTGTCTAAAAGAAATACACAACGAAATAACTGTTCTCGGGCCATATGGAACATAACTTATCATAATCATTTTGTAATCAAATAAATGCAATTCATGTCTCCTAAATTACATGACCCTACGGGGAAAAAACAGAAGTCAGTTTGACAGAAAACAACCAAACATACTATCCACACTTGTAATGAAATAAACAAAAAATCGTATACTTCCTTTGGAAGAATTTTAGAAAAAGAACAAAAATTGTCAGAAAGAAATAGAAATTGTCAGAAGACTTCAAATATCTTAGTGTATTTTTTCTAGAAGTGGATTTATCATAATCATTTGATAATCAAATAAATGCAAGTAAATATAATGTCTCCACCATGACAGTCTTGAAATAAAATAAATATTGAATAGACAATACTGCTACTGCTTAATGTTTGGCTCAGGTAAGCTGTCAAGCAACACAGTTGAATACAGAATCCGATGGGAAAACAGAAGTCCTTTTGTCAGAAAACGTTGTCAAACATCCAAACATACTATCCACACTGATCTGTGTCCACACTTGTATTGAAAACAACAAAAACTCGTACATTTTCTCGAGGCAGAATTTCAGACAAAGGAAAATGTCATTTTCGTAATAAAGAAATAGAAATTGTTAAAGACTATAAGCATCTTCGTGTATTTTTGCTAGAACTAGATTTATCATAATCATTTGGTAATCAAATAAATGCAATTAACATCGCCTCCATGATAATCTTGAAAATAAACCTAATATTAAATAAACAATACTGCTAATGCTAAATGTTTGGCTCAGGTTAGCTTTCAAGCAACACAGTTCACTACAGAACCCAATGGGGGAAAAGATAGAGGTCCTTTTGTCAGAAAACGTTATCAAACTTTCAAATATACGATCCACACTGATCTGTGTCCACACTTGTATTGAAAACAAAAAATCATATATTTTCTCTAGGCAGAATTTCAGCAAACGGAAAATGTTTTTTTTTTCGCAAGAAAGAGATATATATGGTTAAGGACTATAAATATCTTGGTGTATGTTTTGCTAGAAGTGGATTTATTATAATCATTTTGGTAATCAAATAAATGCAATTCATGTCGCCTCCATGATAATCTTGAAAATAAACCTTATATTGAATAAACAATACTGATAATTCTAAATGTTTGGCTCAGGTTAGCTGTCAAGCAACACAGTTTACTACAGAACCCAATGGGGAAAAGACAGAGGTCCTTTTGTCAGAAAACGTCAAACATTCAAATACACGATCCACACTGATCTGTGTCCACACTTGTGTTGAAAACAACCAAAAAAATTCGTATAATTTCTCGAGGCAGAATTTCAGCAAAAGGAAAATGTTTAATAAAGATATAGAAATTATTAAAGACTACAAGTATCATGGTGTTGCTAGGAGTGAATCATTTTCAGAAGAAAATATTTACGACACCAGGGAAAATCGATGTATAGTTTATTAAAACTAATGTCGAAGGCATGATTTATCAATTGAAATATCAATTAGATATGTTTGACAAAGCCATTTTACCAATGTAAGTTTACAATTCATGGGTCTGGTGTTCTAAAAAAATAGGTGTTTTAAAAAAATAGATGTTTTAGAAAAAGTACACTTGCGGTTTTGCAAGATGATACTATTAAAATCTAAATCAAACAAACCCAAATAGTACTCGGACGATTTACGATCTCGCTCACAATTAAAATGCGTATGATTTTTGGTGTAGATTAGTAACTGGTGAAATGGACAAAATCAACTCAATTCTTTACCAATCGCGGTTACTATATTATATTTGGAGAATTATGGCTTTGAAAGCAAATGGTTGAAAATTGTTTAAAGCATTTTTGATAATTGTGGTACCCCAAGTTGGACTGGGGTATAGAATTATGGTCACTTGGTCTTCTCCCGACCGGCAGTAAAACGCTTGCCGAAGTGGGGCGTCCGTTTGGCTGTGCGGGATGTATCAAGTTTGCAGTCACGTCCGGTCAGAAGGGGGACGTTAAAACCGATGTCTCGTGTAAAGAGAGTGTCACGCTCTTTGCACGTTAAGAACCCTTGCAACAACTCTCTGAGGGGTCCGTAGGTGGCCAGTTGCCAGGCAAAATTTCTGTCTCTATCCAATATACCCTCATTTTCCAGTAGCAGTCCAAATTTCCCCGACCATCATCCTCTATTATAACAACCTACCTATTGTGTTTATTGTTAGCTTGTTCTCGTCCTGAATATGCATGAAATATTTGCCACTGGACGTTAAGCAACTAACAATCAATCAACAATCAGATAATTGTGTTCATCCCAATCTCATTTTTTTCACAGAATATATAGAAAACTGTGTAGAACTTGGACCATTTTACTTAGCGTGACCATCGCACTTTAGAATCTTACATATATTTTGATTTGTAAAGTATGAAAGTTTATATCTTATGTACTAAAGGCCTAGATATCTAATATGGTTAGGGGCGCATCCAGGATTTTGAAAAGGGGGCGTAATATAAAATTTCGCCGAGCAGAGCGAGGCGATTATTTTTTCGAATCTTTTTTTGACCAAAAAACAAAAAATAAGTGTAAAATGCATTTTAGGTTCATCATAACCTTTCGACTAAAATGGACGTATTTACACCACAAATTTTATTCCGAATACAGACAAACCTATGCACTTGCAAAAGTTTCAAGGGATGGCAGGAACTAGATATATAAATTTTAAATGCATTTTATGTTTCAGATAATTATAAACTTTACTTTATTTTGCTACCCAGTGTTTTGCGTTCCTGCAGAAGGTGCCAAAATAAACTAAGTTGGGAAAGAGGTTTGAGAATCTCCCCTCATATAATACATGTTGTGAGTAGTATTGATTTAAATGGACACTAGATGGACAATTGACATCTGCAGACAATAGGTGATTTAAACTGTGTAAATGAGTGGACCGTATCAAATGAAACTCGTGTATTTTTTATTTTGCTATCTTCTGCATATTAGAAAAAAGAACTGGACATCAAAATCCAGGTAAGTTTTTAATTTTCTGATACGTATATTAATTACATATAATAACACTAGATGTATGTCTATTATAATACGTTATTCTGATTGGCCAACTGCACATCACGTGTTATTCCTTACGCAATTGCATTACACAATAAAGTGCACAGGTGAATTAAAAATCAAATGGATAAAATTCGTATTTTTATGATCCTAGCTTAAAAATGTAATTATAAGTATTGAATGCTTCTTTTTGTAACTTCATAGGGTTTTAAAAGCGTTGACCGTGCGCACATTTTTAGAATGAAGCGCTGAACATACAAAATGTACTTCGGTCAACGCTTTTACACCCCAATGAAGTTACAAAAAGAAGCATTCAATTCTTAAATAACATTTATATATCTAGTTCCTGCCATGCCTACTTTCCTAGATGTACCAGTTTGTATGTTCTCATCGTAAATTTTAAGGTGTAAACACGGCCATATCTTTCAATTGCTTATGATGAACATTAAAGAGCAGGGATTGGACATTTTGGGTGCCGTATTCTCTACATTAATTGTCTATTATAATATGATTAGATGAATCCAAAGCTATGTACTAATATATTATTGATGTTGTTAGTATAAAAATGGACATGGAAAATTCTCGTTTGTTGTATGGTTAGTTAGCATAACCTCAGGATTTCATGTTGTAAACAAGATATACGGCTATTCAATGAAATTTACAATGCGACCGACACGAAGAAAGACAACACGCAATTTTTATCCAAATGGAATGTTTCACCAACAATTGCAAAGGAAGTGAGTGGTTCCAAATCAACCAAAGGCTATGAATGAGTCGGAAATGACAATGAAAATGTGAATAACGATCGACACATGGAGACATATGGGCCACACACAGCAGGTAGGTTGCAGTTCACATACCACCCCCCCCCCCTTTTTCTCCAAATAAAACATTTTAAAAAATTACGCCCGGTTTTTATTCATCATGTTTATTTAATGCTAGATAATTCTGTTGAAAAATATTTTTTCTATTAGCAAATAAGTGAACAAGATTCTTGTTTTTAATCCAGATACGGCGAGGATTTTTAATGCAACAATCAGAGTCAGATTTTTTTTCTCTAAACTATCTCAGACTGTCACTAACAATCAAATGGTCCGTATCTTAGACTTTAAATCTATATCCAGAGCTTACTGACTGGGGATCACTATTCAGCAATGTTATGAATGGGCTGGGGTGTGTTTGTGTGTGGGTTTTTTTTTGGGGGGGGGGGGGGGGTGCGGGGTTAACATGTTCGTAGGTAAATGATATTGCTGTGGAACTTGTTTTTTTTTTTCACAAGGTTGTAATAATGTATTACTTTCTGTTGGGTGGAATTGTGAAATAGAAGTCAATTAATACTTTCTTGCTCAATGCTTTGTCGCTTTGAATGCGCCATGCTTGTCATCCTTAGCCTAAGCAAATGTGTTGCTGTTATTTGAATTTGAAAATGACTGAGTGACGTTTTTTTTTCGACATACTGATCAACTCCACCGTAGCGAGAATCACAGAACTTTGACATAAATCAATAACTATATTACTGTAAATACGAGCGGAAATTATCTTTATCAGTAAAGAATTGTCTCATAAAAATTAAATGCACGGCAAATTTCACGAAGTCCAGTCTAATTAATCATTTTGCAAATTAAAAAAAAAAGGTTCAAACTTAGGGGTGTATTAGATTGTACACTATAATAAACTATCTATTTAGTAAATTACTAACTTACCTTTCTGTAAATATATATAATATGGCGTAACACATCCAACGACTGAATACAAATATACAGGTATAAAAAATATATTACAGGTAAGCAGTTATTTTTTGGCGGTAAATATAACATGTTTAAAGCATGCAGGTAAAAAGGTGTGCTTGATTTTGAACGGGTATTTATTAAGATGGACGATTCCCAAAATTATCTCTTGGATGTCTTTAGAAAGTTGACTTTGTTTTCCATGGAACAGTATTCGAAAAAAAATATCATCTAATATTAAAGAAAAAAAATTAAATCAGGCCCTATCTAGCTCACTGTCTGTCTCACCTTAAGTCATGGCGTAATGGTAATACTCATTAAAACCATGTGTCCTGACAAGCTGTCCAAATTATCAGAATTATAAATATATAATTGTTTGCATTGTTTAAGGCTTAATATTTTAGGAGTAAAAGTTATTATCATGAAATAGATATTAGAAGGTGTGGTATGAGTGTCAATGAGACAACTCTTTGTCACAATTTGTAATAGTAAACCATTCATTTAGGTCAAAGTATGGCCTTCAACACAGAGTCTTGTCTCACATTCAAAAGCAACTATAAAGGGCCCCAAAATGGCTACTGTAAAACCATTCAAACAGGAAAACGAACGTTCCAATCTTTATAAAAACCGAGAAATGAGAAACTGTTATGAACACCACCAACAAACAACAAGTAATACTGAACTATCAGGTTCCTGACTATGGACAGGTGCAAGCAAATGGAGAAGGTTTAAACGTTTTGATAGGTGGTTTTGACATTACCAATTCAAGAGTTATGTGCCTTAGTTACCTTAAACTTTCTTACTTCCAGACCAGTTGATCATAAAGTACCGCTTTACCAAAGCTTTTTTTCATTTTAATACTCTATTTATGAAACATAGACATACTTGTCACATTAAATTTTAATTTTTGTACTTCATTTATAGTTTTTTTTCTGCAAACAGGTGTATCTGTGGCCGTATGCATAAAGCTGCTTACGTTAAGATTTTCCTAAAGTAAACACTTAAGTTACAGAAATCCGCGCTTATTTATCTTAATGGTATGCATAAAAAATCTTAAACAAGTATTTCCTAAGTAAAATCTTAGTTGTTTGAAGTCACGCCCACAAAATTTGGTATGCATATGATAAAACTCCTTATAATACACGGTGAATATACATTAAATTGTCGAAATTTTAAGGATACTTTTGGCTTTGAGAAGTATTTTTATATTTTAGAATTTTTTTATATTTATACTTTATTTTTTTTTTTCGTTAACATCGACCAAAACTCCTCCTTTCAGATTTTGGAAACGCTTCCTTTGAGATAAAAGTTACTAGCCCAGAAAACACATCCTTTCAGCTTAATAAAAAAAACATATACCAACGACTGTGGATTTATGCAACTCTGTTTAAACATTTTGATGTCCCGGGGTTTTATAAAAGTCAAAACGATAGAACTCATACTTCTTTTATTCAAAACAATTAAAAACAGTTTCTAAACTTAAAAAAAGAGAATTTAAACTCAATGTTCTGAATAAACTAGACAACATGTCACCAAATGAAAGCAAGGAATTTTGGAAACTATTAAGAACAATAAAAATTAATAAGGACAAGAATGATGATATTATGCTGGATTTAAGTCAGTTTGCAGATCACTTTAAAAATCAGTGTAAACCTGAAAAGATAGATAAAAATTTTGAGAAAAGTATTTTTGAAGAATTATGCAAAACAGAGAAGTTGCTAACATCAAAAGAAAGTGATACACCAATAACTATATCTGAAATAAAAACACAAATTAAAAGATTGAAAAGTGGGAAAAGTTGTGGACCAGATAAAATATGTTATGAAATTATAAAACATAGTAGTTCTGTAATGTTAACAGCCATAGCTAAATATTTTAACCTTATATTATCTACCTCTCTATATCCTGAAAATTGGAATAAATCATTTATAATTCCTTTATTTAAAAGTGGGGATCATCTTAATCCTTCAAACTACAGAGGAATTTCTCTGATGAGCTGTCTGAGTAAATTATTTAATATGGTTATAAATTGTAGGTTACTTACTTTATTTAAAATAGTATATGTCACCATCAACTAGGCTTTAAGAAGAATAGTAGGACTTCAGATGGTATCTTTATTGTAAAGACTCTGTTTAATAAATATATAAATTATAAAAAGAAAAAGATTTATGGTTGTTTTGTAGACCTAAAAAAGGCATTCGATTCAGTGTGGAGGTTAGGTCTTTTGTACAAAATAACTAAAAATGAGAATATTGGTGTAAAATTTTACAATTTGATAAAAAAATATGTACAAGAATACTGAAGCTTCAGTGAAATCAAAGGAGAATATATCTGAATATGTCTCTATTGATAGAGGAGTGAAACAAGGGGATAATATGAGTCCAAACTTATTTAATGTTTACACAAATGATCTACCAGAAATATTTGATGAAAGTTGACTTGTAAACCAGTGACTCTGCAAAATATGTCAATGAACTGCCTTATGTTTGCAGATGACATTTTGTTATTATCTGAAACTCCTGAAGGGTTACAGAACTCTATAAATAAACTAAATTCTTATTGTAATAAGTGGCAGCTCACAATAAATACACAAAAAACTAAAATAATGGTCTTTCAACAGAAAAATATTTTATATAATAAATATGATTTTTACTTAAATGGTGACAAACTAGAAAAAGTTTTAAAATATAAATATCTTGGAAATATAATTGAAGCATCTGGGAAATTTACTTCATCACACACTGAATTGGCTAAGAAAGGTACTAAAGTTTTGTTTTCTATTTTTAAGTATCTTTCTCCTTTAGAAAATGTGTCTATAAAACTATACAAAAAATTGTTTGAATCACTAGTTAAACCTATTCTCATGTATAACTCTGAAATTTGGTATATGGATTTTTATGAAAAAATAATAAGAGCTGAAAGACGAGCACAAATTAAAGACATGAGTAAATTTGATATTCTAGCAATGATTGATAGTAGCCAAGTGGAGAAGACACATTTAAAATATGTACTGGGGCTTAGTAAACAATCTGTCAATATAGCTGCAAGAGCAGAACTAGCTCAGTATCCCATAGATGTCTTTATTAAAGTACAATCATTGAAGTACTTAGCAAGAATTTCTAGTGATGAAAATAACCCTTTATTATATGATGCTTTCTGTTTATCTAAATGGCTTAGCACTAACAGTATATTTTCATGGTTCTCATATGTAGAAAATATAGCCAATGTAAATAAATTAGACATAAATAAAATACAGGATATAAACTATAAACAAGAGAAGAGTTCATTCTCAAAAAATATTAAAAAAGAACTAAAAGATAGCTTTGAAAATATTTTCTTTGAAAAATTAAAATTAACTAATGAAACCAGTAAAATATTCTTGTACAGTAAAATAAAAACAAAATATGAAATAGACAAATACATTTCTAAAAATAGTTTTGAAAATAAAAAATTATTATGTAAAATGCGAGTAAGTGACCATTTCTTGGAAATAGAGAGGGGTAGATATAAAAGAATTCAAAGAGAAAATAGAATATGTAAACATTGTAATATAAATGCGGTTGAAGATGAAACCCACTTTTTCTTAAAATGTAAAATTAATAAATCTTTACGTAATCAGCTTGAAAAAGATATAAATAATATACGTCCAGAATACTTTACATTGTCTGAAACAGATAGATTACAATTAATTCTATCTTCATTTGATATTATGCAGCTTACTGTTCCGTTCATTAAAAAGTCATTTGCACTGAGGGGAGTGGACACAACGCCCAGACTACACGAAATACGTCGGACCGTCGGACAAATCCGGTGAATAATGGATCGGTCTGGTAAAATTTTGTTGAATTCCGGTCCGAATGTCCGGTGTTTTTTTTTCATGGATTTTCTAACATTCTAGCAAAATTGCCAAACGATCTCAAATTCATTTTCATCTTTATTATTCATCACAGCGATGTTTATTTTGTTCAACCGCTAGCTTTATGCCGAACATCGCCAACCAGTAATGTGTAAATCCGGGTAAAAACATATCTGACTGTCAAAAACAACAATGGATGCCATCATTGGCACAACCGGAAATGTAAATAAAACCGGATCAGATTCTGGGAACGGATAAGGATAATTCCGGGTTTGCCGATTTAAATACAATGAATGAATAAAAATCCAAGCAGATCACAACATTTAGCTATGAAATATAACCACAAGAATTGAAAATCAAAAGATATATGAAAAAGAAAGAAGAAACAGGAAATAATATTTTATACAGAAACTCTAAATTATGTTTAGTTCAACAAACATTGTCAAAATTCAATAAAATGGGACATTACTCTTCACTGAAATGCATTCAAGCAATTGTGCACAACTTTCATAACAATATCCCCTCTTGTTACATCATTTTGTTTTAATTTGTGCATTTTGGGGAGGAGTAGGGCACAACAAAGTCATATGTTTGTTGTTTTTCGTCGGATAATATACAATTAGATGTAAAAAAAATTGGTCTGGTAAAATTTCATTCGGTCTGGTAAAGCTAGGATGCTTGCCAGACCGAATGTCCTGTAAAAATAAAATTCATTCGCGTAGTCTGAACGCCTGCATAAATATTACTGTTTTATCATTTATATATGATGTTTAATATGTTCATTTTTCCATTGTGTATATATATTGTATTGTATTGTTTGTATATGCCTTCAACCCCCAGGGGTATAAATGTGCATTTCATGAATAAATAAATTAACATATTAGCATTGATCAGCGTTATCACGGTCGCCTGATTTTATTTCCCCATTTTTTGCTATAATTATGAAATCTTCAGCCGTTCAGGCGACTGTGCCTGTGGCAATATGTTGCAAAAATATTTTGATCTGTGTATAAAATTTTAATTGATAACATGTTTTTCCCGACTTCATTGCTTAATAAATCATATAGGGCCTACTAGTAAACAAACCTCGTGTGAATTGTCTTGTCTGTCAACCCGGGGTTTTCAAAACTGCGTCCTATAATCAATATAAGCGACGTGATAACACCCACGCAAACATTTGACGTTCTAAGATGATTACAAATCCAGAGACATTGAAGGCATTGAAATTCCGTATTTTATTAAATGATCAGTGTCAAATCTGGATTTGAAATATATAAGCTAAGCAAAAATATTTCAAGATTATGTCGAAAACATAGATAAACTGGTTCCTTGTGCTTCTTCGAGAACGAGTCGGTCAACATGTTGACAACAATGTTAGAAGCAAGAATAAAAGTCCAAATAATTATGACGTCTTGAAAGGCTATTATAATTTTTTTCTTTGACGTTAAGCTAGAAATGAAAATAATGTTCTAGAGATAAGAGAAGGGGATACGTACAAAACAGAAATTGATATGCTTTGTCAAAACATGCAATTACAGACGTTATGTCCAATCCTTTGGTAATAGAAGAGCTTAATCCAGTCCAAAATATCCAGACCTGTATTCCATGTGTTTATTTCGACCTGGAAACATCTTCATTATCTCTGAACTGCACATGACATCTTTCAAATTTCAGCAGTAAATAATATACATGTATTTGATCAATATATTACCCCTTCTTCGGGGATACGTAAATATGCCTCTGAGGTAACTGAGTTGTCTATGTGTAACACCATATTGTGTTACAATGGCCGTAAAGTCATTTCATGTTCACCACAACAAAGTTTACAGAATTTTATTATTTGGTTACAAGAAAAGATACCAGAAAAATGCATGTTGATCGGACATAACGCAAAATGTGTCGATGTACCTGGATTAGTTCACTGTTTACAGAAATTTCAACTTTGCTCATCGTTTGAGGAAAAAATTCTTGGTTTCATTGATACACTCCCTTTTTTCCGATATCGGTATCCAGAATTAAAATCGCATAAAAAAGAAGTGCTTGTTTCTACCTTCTTAAAAAAAGAATTACAGTGCCCATAATGCATCCGCTGATGTACAAATGCTGAAAGAATTTGTTGAATTTACCAAATGTAGCATCACTGAGTTAAGTCCATACTCATTTACCACCACTTCTTGCGCTCTATGCTTTAAACAAAACATAGTATTAAAGGCAAGACTATAGTTACATTAAAGTCTTTAACAGAGAGAAGCGTGATTTCGACTGCAATGGCAAAAAAGATTTCGGATAGTGCCGGTCTGGATTTATTTCAACTGCAATTGACTAAAAGGCGAGATACGGACAATGGCATTTGACTAGTGCTAGCTGAGAAGAATATAAACGGAAAACCTCGGGTTACTGCTTGCAAAAGAGTAGCTACATAAACAAAGATTTCAGAATACCTGAATTAAAACTAAACATTATCTTTTAAATTTTGTCTGATTCACTAAAGCCTCGGTCACACCTTACCGGATAGCACGAACGGACGCCTAACGGATAAAAATAAAAGTTGTCCGTTGACAAAATTGTTATCCGTTGGGAGTCCGTTGATGTACAGACCGAAAAAAAAATGGACGTGTAACGGATGCATAACGGACACACACCGGATATGCAACGTGCGAGAAACGGACACGTACCGGACAGAACGGATGTCGAACGTACATCCAACGGACGAGTACCGCATAAAACGGACACCTAACGGAAGCGTACCGGATAAAACGGATGAACAAGATATACGGAAAAATCAAAGGCGACAATAATAAAACATGTAAATCGCATAAATATTCAAAATCTTTCTGTGTTACTGGTTTTGGTTTGTTCTTCAAAATTCCACCAAGGGCAGTGTCTGCCCTGAATATGAACTGCTTGATTTTGAATGAAGACGTGTCTATACTCTAAGATCGATTATGAATAATAAGAATTCATGAACCTCAAGAAATCTGACATACCAATAATTGGCATTTCTGACGCAAAATTTTCAATTGGCACATATCCAGAAATCAACGCCACTTTGCTTATTTGAATATTATACTAAAGAAATCGGATACGGGTCACGGAAATTACATTAAAATGATAGGGAATTTTGAAAAAATGTCTGTTTTAATTTTAATTTAAGTGATAAACAGGTTGCCGGGGCAGAAAATGAATATACACAACAATATACACCATTTAAACGAAACATAATGACTGTTGTTGCAAAAATACAGGTTCCTGAGCTATTTTAAAAATCGAAGCGAGAGGCTTTTAACATTGCAGTGTAAAATACAGGCTAAAATGGCTGAAACGTCAAATTTTCAAACTTCGTGTTGAAAATTGGCTTACAAAAACAGGTTGCCGGGGTGAAATATGAAACTTGAATTGCCAAAGAATAAGCAAGTCCAAACCTTATATGTGTAGTCGTTGAACTCTAGGTTCCCACGTAAAATTAAAATGTCACTATTTCAAGAAGAATAAACTCGATCACGAAAGCACGAAAAATTCACTAAATTCGCGTTCATTGTTTTGATTTTGACCGCCTGACAACTTTTACGGAAATATCAAAGTGATTGTAAATAAGGACTCTGTGACGGGCAACTTATAATATCCGTGTTTTAAAGATTTTAACGATATCAAGCATATCAAGCCAGTCCAGTTCAAAGTACTATCACGTGGTACAATTCTCATTTACATATTATGAATATTTTAAAATTAGCAAAACCACTACTAATTTCTGGCTATGTAACACATAAACAAACGACAACCACTGAATTACAGGCTCCTTACTTAAATAAATGTTCATAACATACTAAATGTATGTTTATATTGAAATTGATAGAAAACCAAAAATTGGGAACTTTGGAAATAAAGGTGGAGGGTAAAAAAAAACATTTTCCTGTCCCCAATAACTTATGACTTATGATACTTTTGCTGAAATTCTCCAGTCATTCTGTATTTAACAAAATTCTTCCAACAACACTTTACATACTGATACTTTAAACTACGCTCTGAATGCCCGCGATTTCGCGGGTGTGTTCTAGTATTAATTATTTGGAAAACAAAAGGGCCTGGAATGGAGTATTTTTTAATAAACAGCATTGTACTATGATAGTTATAAATAAAGTTGAATTCTTTGATTCGCTGTTTTACGTCATGCCGGCTAACAAATTGAAAACTGTACCTATACGCCTTATTTTAAGTCCAGACTTTTAGTATTCGTATTGTCATCTTAGAAAGTCATACTGATTTAATACTACAAGAGGGAACAATGTGACGATTTTTACAGTTTGTTTTATGTTGTGTTATTACACCAGTCCAAGATTAGGGACATTGAGCGCTAACAATCATGTTGAACACGGACGTATTCTATATATATATATACGTCAGTTTCAAAACAACAGCCAGTATTTCATTAGTTATTGTTGATTGATATCTCATGAATTCTGATATTAAACTTGTTTAAGAAACTTGTCGCGGAACCATCATAATTTGTACATATGCGAATGTTCACAATACTCAGATATCTTGTTATTTTTAATTTTAGTTCATTTATTTGCATGTTTAGGAGTTTAGAATGACGTCCATTTTCATTGAACTAGTACATATTTTTGTTTAGAGGCCATCTGAAGGCCGACTTCGGTTGCTGGATTTTCTCGCTGTGTTGAAGACCTATTGGTGGCCTTCAGCTGTTTTCTGCTGTTTGGTGGGGTTGTTGTCTCTTTGACGTATTCCCTATTTTCATTCTCAATTTCATTTATGTAAAAACGAATCTAGGGACGTCTTGTCATACCGGTTTTCTCTCGTTTACATGCATGATTGATAATTTAGACTAGTTTGAAGATTGAATGTGAACGGTTAATCACTTGGCAGTTCAGGTTCATTGGTACCGTGCAGGTTCATCAATTCATAGTTTCAAAGGCGGCATTCCTTAATAGTTGGTCAGTTGGGGACAGTCGAAGACAAATTTACAACACCACGAGCACAATGAAAAAAGGACGATAAAAATGGTCGGACTAAACCGCCGTATGGTGACCTATATAGTTGTTAATTTCTTTGTCATTTTGGTCTCTTGTGGAGAGTTGTCTCATTGCCAATCATACTGGCCACATCTTCTTTTTTATGTATACCTACCTTGAGATAATTTTGATTTTCATTACTGTTGTAAAAGCCATAGGCAAAATCAAACTTTTATGTCTTGGACCAATGGTTGCACTCGGGTTTTAGAACTTTATAATTTAATGCCCATAATTATGTTGGCACTGGCTACGGTTACATGGAAATGTAACAATAATAAAAAATATTATTGTTACATTGGAGACTAAATACCGGAATGCATGGTCGGGTAAGGACCTGATTAATTACGAATGTAACAATAAATATTGAGGCTACGGTTACATAGCGTTATTGTTACATGAACTTGAAACAGCAATGTACGATGGGACTTGTAATATGTACTAATTTATAAAAATTGATGACGTTTATTTTATATTTACAATACATACAATTTCTTTATTTTTGTATTTACAAAGACAGTTTCTACATATCCCGAGTAAGTGGTTTTGGAGCATGTTTAAATCCGACGCATTTTTGATGAATCCACTCCAAGCAGCCATCACACACCAGTGATGCCGCATTACGAACGTCTGTATTGCATACCGTGCAATTCTATTCTGCAATATTCCTTTTAGAAGATAAGGCAATCTTTAATGTTTGCCATGCTTCTGGTGAGAAATACTTCCTTATCCGATATTTTGGTTGAAAGCATGTGGTATAGTTTCATGTCGTCTTTCGATATGATCGCACTGCCGTCCATTACGGATTTTAGGTTTACCTCAAATTTCAGTATCCAACTTAGCAGTTAGCAAACCTTGCTTTTGATGTATCATTTTTTTCAGAGTTTGTTCCTATAGCTGTAAGAAATTTTGTTTCTTGATATTGTTTCAGTTTCGTATCAAACGCATCCCAAGTTTAAAATTTTTCATCCAAAACAAAATTGGTAATAGGAATCTCTTCATCCATTGTTCAAAGTATAATGACAGTAATAAGAGTAGATGTGCAGTTCAATACTTAAAAAAGTGAACACTTTTCTCAGCCCGAGCTCTCAACAACAAACCATTTTTCGCCTTTTGCACTGCTAATCTTAAGTTGTACCTTTAAGAACATCAAAACCACTAATACGTAAAACTATTTAAACGCCATTTGCTGAATAATAATATTTATTATTTATCATTATTAGAAGTATAATTGTTTAGTACATATGAAAGAATTAAGCAACATAACTATAGAAAATTTAAATTTAATAAATCTAGCGTACATTGCTGTTTTTCATGTAACAATAACACAATGTAACCGTAGCCTCAATAATTATTGTTACATTCGTAATTAATCGGTTCCTTACCCAATTTTGCATTCCGGCAATTAGTCTCCGATGTAACAATAATATTTTTTTTATTGTTACATTTCCATGTAACCGTAGCCAGTGCCAATTATGTTTTAATAGCTTTTGACGTGGAATATGTATTCTGATGGTTATTTAAGGGACTTTGTGAAGCTGCACTAATATCGATATGGTAGTACATTTTAATGATTATTTTTTAACAAAATGCGCTGCACCAATCGACAAACTTTTATTGAGCAAAACAAATGAAATACTTTTAAAGTCATATTCAAGTTCAAATGGATGGAAAATGAGGATTTAAGCCTCGAGTCCGGGTGCTGATATGTATTATTCTCTAATATTACTTGATAACAATGTCTTTTGCATATTAATATCCTGTAATAGAATCTTAATTCTACAGATTAACTTGAATTTATGAATTTATTCTCTATACTCAAGGAAATGGGACATCTGTATTTATCATAGTTTCTAGTGAATCCCAGTTCTTTTCCATTGAATGATAACGATACATTTTTATTTGTCCGGTTGTTTGTTCTCTTTTTGTTGGAAATAAAATTGAGAATGGAAATGGGGAATGTGTCAAAGAGACAACAACCCGACCAAATAAAAAACAACAGCAGAGGGTCACCAACAGGTCTTCAATGTAGCGAGAAATTCTCGCACCCGGAGGCGTCCTTCAGCTGGCCCCTAAACAAATATATACTAGTCCAGTCATAATGAACGCCATACTAATTTCCAAATTGTACACAAGAAACTAAAATTAAAATAATACAAGACTAACAAAGGCCAGAGGCTCCTGACTTGGGACAGGCGCAAAAATGCGGCGGGGTTAAACATGTTTGTGAGATCTCAACCCTCCCCCTATACATCTTACCAATGTAGAAAAGTAAACGCATAAAAATACGCACATTAAAATTCAGTTCAAGAGAAGTCCGAGTCTGATGTCAGAAGATGTAACCAAAGAAAATAAACAAAATGACAATAATACATAAATAACAACAGACTACTAGCAGTTAACTGACATGCCAGCTCCAGACTTCAATTAAACTGACTGAAAGATTATGATTTCATCATATGAACATCAGGCACAATCCTTCCCGTTAGGGGTTTAGTATCATACCATCATAACATATATGAGAAGAACATAACCCGTGTCATGCCAACAACTGTTTTTAGAATAAATGTGTTTAGTTCCGATGCAAAGACCTTATCATTCCCCCAGTTGGTCATCAAGTGATTTTTCAATAAAGTTAAGTGTAAAATTGAGAATGGAAATGGGGAATGTGTTGCAGAGACAACAACCCGACCAAAGAGAAGACAACAGCCGAAGGCCACAAATAGGTCTTTAACGAAGGAAGAAAATCCTGCATCCGGGGGCGGGCTTCAGCTGGCCCCAAAACAAAAATGTGTGCTAGTTCATTAAAAATGGAAGTCATACTTAACTCCAAAACCTATAAATTAACTAAAATTAAAAATCATACATGACTAGCAAAGGCAAGATGCTCCTTACTTGGGACAGATGCGGCGGGCTAAACATGTTTTGTGAGATCACAAATCTCCACTTATATTATTGCAGCTTACATCTTATAATATTAATCAGTACAGAATTAATCTCAGATTTTTGTCTCTTGAGTTTTGGTTAATTTTCTCCCGTTTGTTTCTGTCGAGAGTTCAATTGATTTTATAGTCTGTTTTTATGTACCAGACTGGAAAGGGGGCGCCCGCAAACATGCTTAAACCCGACACATTGTTGTCTCTTCTGGCGAGTTGTCTCAATAGCAAACATACCACATCTTATAAGAAATCATTTTTTAAGAATCAATAATATGATAAGCGTTGATTCTTGAAAAAGAAACCGTGAGCCCGAAGAGCGAATGCTTTGTTTTTAATGAATCAACGCTTATTCATTGTAATTCTTAAATAGAAGATATTGTAAGTGAGTTTTAATAACAATACTGGACAAAAAGTAATCATTTTATTTTCAATAATGTGAAATAGCCAATAAAAAATAAAATAAACGAGAAACCCCAATATTTCGGAGATTTCGGAGGCGTTGATTCTAGAAGAAGGATAGGCTGACGTCACGACAATGGTTTAACAAGATTTCTATTCCAGTTCGGGCTTAAATTTACTATAGATACATCGTTTAACCGTTACAAACGATACCCCTTTTCCAAAACATTGAGTAGTGTGTGTGGCAATGACTTACTAGAAAAATGGACATCATTACATCCAAAATAGAAAAAAAACCTTACCAACAGACAAGCAATGGTTACTAAAAACACTGCATAGAACACTGAGGTACCAAACCAGTAACCGGATGTGAACTCATGTTAAGCGGAAGGGTTTTATAATACCAAGGTCTTCAAATAACTTGGAAACTGATATTTATCCAATTTTTGTTTAAAAGGAAATACATATTTTAAATTCTCATTGCACTTTACGAACTGAGTAACATAGCGTTGTCAGTTTCTCGCTATTTTTTAAATTTTGTATGAATGTTTACTTGGTATCACCCGCCTGTTTTTTAATCCTTTGATCTATGAGAACGACAAGAGAGGTGGCCATCATACCTTTGAATATTGTGTAGAAATAAGGAGATGTGGTATGAGTTTCAATGAGACAACTCTCCATCCAAGTCACAATTTATAAAAGTAAACCATTTTAGGTCAAAGTACGGCCTTTAACACTGAGCATTGGCTCACACCGAACAACAAGCTATATAAAGTGCCCCAAAAATGACTAGCGTAAATATATCCAAACAGGAAGACCCTCGGTCTAATCTACAAAAAAAACACTTATAAACCACATCAACAAACGACAACCACTGGACAACAGATTCATGACTTAGGACAGGTACAAACACAAGCAGAGGTTTTAACGTTTTATCAGAGATTTCCAATAAAATGACATACGTACCTAACTCGACGTACGCACGTAACGGGACCAGTTATTGTTAACCAATTAATTTTGTTAAATACGTTACTCAAGTTTTAACTAAGTATTCCTAAACTATGAAACCCATTCATAATAAATTTTATCAATTCCAAATATTTCTAAGATGATAAAAAACGAAAGAAATCATATTTTTCTTATATATCACGTGATTATTGAGATTCCCGCCTAAACTTAACTGTCATAAGACCACGTATATATACGTATCATTACTGCTGTAATTCAGTGCTTATCATTTGTTGTTGTGTTTTCAGTCATTTTTTCGCATATGAATTTTGCTGTTAGTTTTCTCGTTTTAGTTGTTTTACATTTGTCATTTTGTGGCCTCTTATAGCTGGCTATGCTGTATGGGCTTTGCTCATTGTTGAATGCAGTACGGTGGCCTATAGTTGTTAACATTTCTTTGTCATTTGGTCTCTTGTGAAGAGTTGTCTCATTGGCAATCATACTCCACCTAGTTTTTTGTACATACATGTATCGCAAATTAAGTATAAAAAATTCATAGACAATCTAGAAAAGCAAAACCTTTTGTTATGTCAAAAGCAGATAGTATATGTAGGACCATTAATGGTCATAACTCTATAGCAGATTACATATAGTTTCCATGTGTCCATTAGATTACACGTCAGTATCACATTTCTGTGTTCAGTGAGCTACCAAATTACGGAAAAAGTCCAATTCAGTATGTCTTAAACTTTTAAATCTCATGCGAGATGCCTAATGTTCAGACATTGTTGTTTTTAAAATGTATTTATCAAAGTCAAACGACAATCATTTAAGTTTTTTTTTCGTGCAATACAATTTGTGATTATGGGCATTGGCCGATTCCAAGATATTGCAAAGAGTGTGTAGTTCCCAAAAATTTAATTTATACTGACGAGTGGAGCGATACGAAGAATAATTTAGACGAGTATACGCTAAAATGTGTATAAATATTGTGGAAAGCACGAGATTTTCAAAATTATTTAGCGATCAAAAGTACGCCATCTACCCCTGTATCATAGAATGCACGTTTAGGTATACATGGACAAAAACCTCGTCACATACATTAGTATAGGTAAAGATGAAAAAGTACTATTTGATGAATATATAAATGATAAGAATTTCTGCCCACATCAAATTATCTTCGAATTGAATTATAGAAAAACATATTTTTTTAATATTCGAGTACACCTTTTACATTCGGGTGTGTTGGAATCTACTTTAAACGTTCAAACTTGTAAAAACAATAAAAAGGCAACCTTCTCGCTTCGGAATTCATTTTTTTAATATTCGCATGCTAAATTTTGTCTTGGTAGTTTTTAAAATTCATAATTTGAGAAGAACTAAAATATGGGTCGAGTGAAATGACAAGAATGATGGGTGTATTTGATTACGAGTTGCTAACTTACTTATTCCATTATAAAATATGTATGTCAATAAAATGATTCAAAGTTTAATGACAAAATATTTAAAGATTAAAAAAATAGTTGGGGTTGATTTTTACTTAAAGTATATTCCAGAAAACAATGCGTGTTCAAAGAGCAAAACATGCATGCAGTGTATCCTCCCCTCCGTCATGCTTCAATGCAATAGGACGAAATAGGTTGAGTTAGGTCGGTTATGTCGAGTAAAGTCATTTTATTGGAAATCTCTATCAGGCGCCAACCTTTACCCTAACCTGAAATAATAGTATAACGTCACAATTAACTCAATCAAAAGACATATTAAAAAAACCAAGTAAACATATACTAGACGAATACATTTGATCTATGACCGCTGCAAACTTAACTTAATTGTATGAAAAACGTAACTTTGATTTGAAAAAAAAACTCTATAGATATTTGATTTTCTGTTTTTTCAGTAGTCAAATCGTTCTAAATTTCTTCCACCATAGAAAAAATGTAAGTTTGCTTTTTTTAGTCAATTTATATATTGCGACTTCGGAACTTCAAAATGGTGTTAACGGACAATCAGTTGACGCATCTAGTAATTTTAATTATCGATTAACGCAGAGGTGATTGTAAATATCGATTAAAGCAGAGGTGATAATAATTATCGACTAACACGGAGTGATTGTAATTATCGATTTACGCACAGTGATTGTAATTATCGATTTACGCAGTGTGATTGTAATTATCGATTAACAGAGAGTGATTGTAAAAAGATTATAACGCAGAATTATTGTTATCACTCTCTGGTCGGAAATAGGGAACTATGGAACCAATTATGGCGATTTCGTGTTTTTACTTTAGCCTATATAATGCACGAAATGAGTTAATTATTATAGAAGCCAAGTGTTAGACTTTCTCTAAACTTTGTGGTTTGAAATGAGGTTCTATATGAGTCGTGAGTATCAGATAGGACAAGACCATGGATTCAAAAATAGTTAAGTATTGTTGACACGACGAAGGGAATGGTGTGGGGATATTTTAAATACTAAGTATTATTTTTTTTATTCCAGGGATATATTACCTAAGCTGTATTTGACAAAACCTTTCGGAATTTTGAACCTACAATGCTCTTATACCTAATTCGTACTTGTTTTGTCGTAATAACTTTTTTTCTGGTGTTCCTGAAGCGTCTTTTGTAGACAAAACGCGCGTCTGGCCGGCACAAATTTAAGTTTTCTTTTAGACTTCGATAGAAAGATTCAGTTAAATTGCACTAGAGAACAAACATGCTAGGCTAATTGTCTCTAATTGTATGCTTAGCTTCGGGTTTTTTTTTAAATTATGAATAAATGAAATAAATAAATAGTTCTGAAGTTATGTTTCTCGAATTCAAGCATATAACAAGTTTTCACATAAAGAACAGGTAATGTGTACGACTAACGCGTTTATTGTTTAATATTCTTGCTAAATTATTACCTGTGTTTCACTTATTGTTTTTGTTATATATGACATATTTGTCATATAAAAATATATCAAACGACTGACGTAACTAAAAGGCATTTAGGAGAACAATTTGTCCCCAAACTGCACCGCATACAGGATCTTACGCCAGAGGAAAAAAATTTGAAAGAGTGATTTATTGTTTTTTATGTGTGTCTTATCCTGTCATTTTGTTTAATTGTGATCTTTCATTGCTGATCTGCAGGATTTTTAGGACGCATTAATTCAAATAATACCATGATGGGAATTGGTGCAAAGCAGAATTTCATAAGCTCTTCGATCAGCGGATCAGGATACTAGAATATTATTATTATACGTAATACGTCTTTAATATCTATAAACGACGTTATCTTAATTTGGAATAATTAAGAATATCTAATTTGAACAAAAGTGGGTGTTCTGTTCTAGTTACAGTTTCTTATACAACTTTTTGTTGTTGTTGAATACTAAAGAAATGACTGCACAATTTTCGCCTTGGATTTACATTTTGAGTGTATTTGTTATAAAAACAGTCTCAAGCAGTGCAACTGGAAAACAACAAAGTTCAGCAGGTATGAATACTATTTTGAAAAAATTAAAAATCTTATGATAGACTGCATTGAATACAAAGATTATGTGTTCTTCCTTGTGTTTCAGTAAACAAAGCTGATTGTTCCTCATATAAAATTCAGTGTGTATGTGTGTTTGTGTCTGTGTCTGTGTGTGTGGATGTAAGATTCCATTTGATTTATTACGCGTAAATGCTTTTCAAAAACAATGTCTTAATATAATCCCAAGGACTCGTAAACATGTCTATATATGCTAATATTTTTTTTCCAACCCAAATAATTGACTAGTGATCATCATAAATTTTGCTAATTACATATGCCAAGGATTTCGGTAAAGAGGTTGTGCAGGACTGTTTTATCACATTGCTTTACTGTATTGTCTTTTATATTTTTGTAGTAATAAAAAAAATCCACGTTAATTGATGATTGCTATATATAATAAAAGGACTTTGTTTTAAAATGTTACTGTTATCAGCAGAAAAGTTATACCTTGAAGTGTCTAACCATGCAATCATACTATTGCTTTAATGACGTATTGTAATATGATTTAAAAAAAATAACCAGAATTAAGTTCGTTTCGGCTTAAACTATGACTATATTTAAATATTTCATTTTGTAAACAACCCAGGTATACGTATCCTTATGAAACTGTTTCACATACAAAACTTCATAATATATTCATTAATGTATACTATCTCCTTTTTATCTAGCTACAACGCATTTGAAAGATAATACGTTTTATATACTAATAGTATCGAAACATTGTTTTAGGTCGTTCTAATAGACCGTTTAACATTATTATTATTTTTCCAGCATAATTACACAAATCAGATATACTAATCATCTTATAATTATACGAAGAAACCTGCTTAACTTGTACCTAAACTGGCCCCTATTTGATTGATAGTTGACATTAAAAAGAAATAACTTCACTGTCACTACTTTCTAACGCCCTTAGGCTTAGTTGGTCCAACATATCTTTTACTTTTGTTGTATAGGATATGTATATTTATTTCTAGCTAACAGCTAATTATATATAAATCAAAATATAATCAGCTGATATGTATTGATTTATGATAATTACAGAATGATATTATTTGTTTATAAGATAAACGATGTTTTTTCTCGCGTCTTTTTGGTCGTCCGGGAAGACACCAGTTGTCCTTATTGGAATGCAAGTCTTACATAATATTTCTATAAATTATAATTCAGATAAATTGTGTATCGAGCAGGGTGTTCCCCTATCAACATGTGAAACTGAAAACAAAGTTTCAACCATGAGAAGAAAACAAACAAAATATAACCAATCGACAAAAGAAAGTGCAATACTATATGCTAGCAATTCCCATTTCCAAACTGCACAGGTGGATGGGAATGGTACCCACTTTTCTAGAGATTTTGTTTTAATAAATAAGCACTCCTTAATATTTCCACTTATTTAATGTGTTCTTGCTCTTAACCACCGTCACTTGTTTGTATATGATGCTCCTCTGTGGAAAATAAGAGTATAGATGGGCGTTACATACATACTGCTAGTTTAAAGAGCATGCAAGAACACACTTGGACAGTGAAAATACGTCAAAATACGATCAATACCCCCCTGTACAACAAACATAGCGGGAACATACGAACATACAAATAAGTGAGTGAGCGCACGTACAGAGACTCCATATATGTACAACAAACATAGCTGGAACATCTAAACATATAATTGAGTGAGCGCATTAATAGAGCAAGACCCCTATGTCAAAAAAACATAGCTGGAACATACGAACAACAAATAAGTGAGTGAGCGCACGAACAGAGACCACCTTTGTACAACAAACATAGCTGGAACATATGAGCATACAAGTGAGTGAGTGCATTAACAGATCAAGACCCCTATGTTCAACAAACATAGCTGGAACATTTACGAACATATACAAATAAGTGAGTGAGCGTACGAATAGATACCAGGTATGTACAACAAACATAGCTGGAACATATGAGCATACAAGTGAGTGAGCCTATGTTCAACAAACATAGCTGGAACATATACGAACAACAAATAAGTGAGTGAACACACGAACAGAGACCCCCTTTGTACAAATAACATAACTGGAACATATGAGCATACAAGTGAGTGAGTGCATTAACAGATCAAGACCCCTATGTTCAACAAACATAGCTGGAACATTTACGAACATATACAAATAAGTGAGTGAGCGTACGAATAGATACCAGGTATGTACAACAAACATAGCTGGAACATATGAACATACAAGTGAGTGAGCGCATTTATAGATCAAGACCCCTATGTACAAAAACAAAGTTGGAACATATACGAACAACAAATAAGTGAGTGAACACACGAACAGAGACCCCTTTTGTACAACAAACATAGCTGGAACATACGAGCATACAAGTGAGTGAGTGCATTAATAGATCAAGACTCCTATGTTCAACAAACATAGCTGGAACATTTACGAACATATACAAATAAGTGAGTGAGCGTACTAATAGATATGGTATGTACAACAAACATAGCTGGAATATATGAAGATACAATTGAGTGAACACATTAAAATAGATCAAGACCCCTATGTTGAACAAACATAGCTGGAACATTCGAACATACAAAAAAGTGAGTGAGTGCACTGACATACAGAGACCCCCTATGTACAACAAACATAGCTGGAACATTCGAACATACAAATAAGTGAGTGAGCGCGCGTCCATCTCGTATCATTTTCCTGAATCAGCAGGTAATACAATCTGATATTGGCAATCATATACGTAAGCTAAAAGACTTTGCTTTGTTTAGAAAAACCCACATATAACAAACATTAATACATGTATATAGTTAATATGTTTAGAAATACACATTATAGTTGTATTGTATTAAAGCATTGCTATCACAGACACGGTATTATCACACATCCTTTTATTTAAATATAAATGCATTAAAACTATTTGAAAATAATTATTGTCATACGAAGACGATTAAACCGGACATCAAGCAAAACTTTAAAATGCAAATCCTGAGTGCAAATCTTAACTAAGTCTTGAAAAGATGTAAACTTAGGTATACATATATATATATATATCAGCTGATGAAGTAATATCATAAAATGCTATTTGTAAGTCACATGGGGACAATATAACACGTGCAAAAGAATCAGAAGAAGCACGTTTGTGACGTCAAATTATCTGATTTATGAATAATTATATTTTTTTTTTTCTTCTGACCCCTGTTTTCAGCTTCAAGCGAAGTAAAGCATAACTATACGAAGTAGGTTGACAATGTTTAAATCTTTACGTCAGGAGAGAAATTACTAATCACGATTTCATGATTATCTTAGATGAAGGATATAGGGAATAACAAATGCACTAAACTTCAAAGTATATATTCTTGTAAACAAAAGCCTATGCCTATGAGGGTCTGGATGGGGTTTACAAAATAAAGAATAATCGACCAAGAAAATAGAAAATTGTTCAAAAAGGACATAACAGAGAAAAATTAAAGGCCAAGAAATAAGAATTTTAGTAAACGTTGGTTGGTAAATCTAGTGGTTTTTCTCGTAGCTTTCGCTTTTTTCTCGGCTTCAGACAGTTCTCCTTTAACTGGTATGCATTAATATTGTCCTTTTCTTATCTGTTGACTCTTCTTCTTTTATACTTTGACAATACATGTGTTAAAAAAATCGATGACAATGTATAAATAACGCTGAAAAAAACCCTAGCAGACTTGATCATCATTTATCAGTAAAGAATGTTGACTGTGACAGCTTTTTTTTTACGAACAAAAGCATTCATTTATCTCAAGAGAAGTTACGAAAATTATATCGACCTTAAGTTCACGTATGGTCATTTATTTTAGACCACATGACTATTTCATTTTCAAATTTGACATAGAAACACATTTTCGCCAAAGCTTGGAAGAATATATTATGGCATAGTAACATATATATATAAGATTAATAGTATTACCAAAAATTATCATATTATACAATTAGTTGGAAAAACTTATTAACAAAGAGACAATGAGAGACACTAAGGACTTTTAACTCGCATGTCATTCTTGCCAAAGTGAATTCAGTAATATTTTTTGTTTGTAAAGTTTGTTCACTTCCTTTGAATTATATCTTTGGAAAAGGGTGGGGGTAGAGAAAATCAATTTAGTAAGGAAACACCATACACGTACATATCCATATATATAGCAATACGGTTGTAATCTGTCCATATTTTTATATGAAAGAAATGAAAAAAACCGGCTGCGTTTCATGTGCAAACAGAAAACATCAGCATAAAAAGTTGAAACATTGAATCCCCCTCTATCTTTCTCGCTCGCTGCAAGCTTGTGTTATAATATTATAGAAGCCCGGTTAGCAACGCTTCTGAGATTCAGAAACAACGAATACCTCTCATATTTGAAGCTACTTTGCATGGTGTTGTGATTCAAATTTGTATGGTTCCTATACTGAAAATGTATTGTCTCAAAGCTAATGCTGTAATTCGTCTCCATCATCTTTATTGAATTTAAATCTTAGAAAATGTGCTTCTATTTTTGCTATCAAAACGTCAGTTATGCCATTCATAAATTAGTATACTTGAATTTCAGGAGAAAGACGTTTGATTCAACCTGGTATTATGAAGCATGCCGTGATTTGGCTTACGCATTTGTCAAAGTCGCATACTAGTCTTGAACTTCCTTCAGGCACAGAATTATCTTTATCTTTATAGTCTTTAATACTTTATAATTAATTCTCTCTTTTTTTTGCTATGCCAAATTTGTCTGCAAAAAAAACAACCCCATGTTTGCCGCAAGTCGGAGACCAGTGAAAAATATCAATCATGAATATTTTTCATGACCGTGCAATATCATAATTCGACTATAGGTGCAATTCACTAAGCGCTTCGGAGTTTTACTCCGCTATATGTAAATAACACAGCTCTTGTAAAAGACGATAATATATATGTATTGAGGAAAATCATATTTTTTCACTTTGATAATGATTTTGCATATATTTTTTTTCAATTATGACTATAATTTTTTTAGCTTCATTTGACTACCAGTCCTTTGAAGATTTCGAAAACTGAGGTATATTGTCTTAAAGTAAGGTTAAAATCCGAGTGAGTGTTACAAACGTTAAAAACCATTCGGAATTATGTATTGAATGTATATTTTAGGGTCTGATAACCCTTCCAGAGCACCTGATATCAGCCCCGGTATTTGGTGGGGTTCTTGTTGCTCGGTCAGTCTTTAGTTTTTTATGTTGTGTTTTAGGTACTGGTTTGTTTTTTCGGTTGTTTTTTGTGTTTTTGGCATGGCGTTGTCAGTCAATTTGTGTTCGACTATCTGACTTGTGTTTCTACCGAAAATAAAATAACATAGACTATACATTAAAACACTCAACATGCAGACAAGATATATATCAGCACAGGCATATTGAAATACATTCAAAAAATTAAAATACATATCCAAGCAAGCCAAAAACAGAATTAAGCACAATTAAAATTAACCACAACTAAAATTGACCACAACTAAAATCAACCACAAATAAATTTAAAGCACACATCGAAATTTAAGCCGGCCATAATGAACATGTAGTAGAGCAACTTCCAGAAGTAAATCGTCGCATCATAAGTACATATAAACTTCTTTTTAATTTATAAATTAATATAAAGAAAAATGCAAATTTACTCTCCCATAATTGTCATAAGGTCACCTTATACCATAACGTACATTTTTAACAATAAATAGTCAACACCTTACATGAAACTTTGTAGTGTTAAAAACGTACGTTATGGTCTGTATATAAAATTTTCCAAAAATGGTCTACAGATAAACTTTGTAACTAGTTTCTGGTTCGATTTCGTACTTTACTACGGGTAAATATAATTGCCGTACCAGCTTCTTCTGAGGAGGGAATTTGTAAAAGAATCTGATACATGTTATTGTTGTAATTACTGTTTATATTCACATACCCCTGATGGTATCTTGAGATCTTGGAACCCACTTTTTTTGGACGATCAATGCATTTTTTATATTTTGAATAAATCATTTAAGGGGCCAGGACGCCTACGGGTGTGGGAGTTTCTCGCTACATTGAAGACCCATTGGTGGCCTTCGAGAGAAGCTCTACTGTGATAGTCGAGTTTGGCATATTTTTATACCGTTATTGCTAGGATTTCAAACTCTCTCTTCGAGAGAAGCTCTACTGTGATAGTCGAGTTTGGCATATTTTTACACCGTTATTGCTAGGATTTCAAACTCCTGTGCTTTGACACATTCCCCATTTCCTTTTTTGTATTTACACTTTTGGTATTTAGCTGTATTTTGCCTCCGAATGACCTTATATCACCTCCCAATAACCTTATGACGCCAAGCAACAATCACTTTTTTATTTGTGACGTCAAATGTTTTGAATTATGATGTCAAAGTTTACGTGAACTTGTGTGATTTTATGTAATGGCGGACAAATTTGCATACAAGTGTAAATACGTCTATTTTATTTGAATGGGGACATGTAGTTGGGAGCCCCTTTTTTAAATGGTTGGATCCACCCCAGTCCAAATAAGTATGACATCTTGAAAGGTTATTATATTTTTTGTTACTTTGACGCCTTACATCGACAGGAAGATGTCAAAGCAAAAATTTAAAATAGCCTTTCAAGACGTCATTTATAAATGTTTTGACTAGATCTGCCCCTGCCATGAAGAATGTAACAAGAATCAAAAACATTTGGCTTTGTAACGCTTTTCATACTGTATACGATATAAAATATTGAAAACGACTTGAAAATACATTTGTATAACTAATTCAACACATCATGATGTACATATTGAGATTATTATTGTTGTTGACAAGGCTCCTTATCAGGCTTAAGACGGCTTTAATGTAAGCAGCATGAGTGGTAGACATGGTGAAGGATATTTCAATTTTATTTGCAAAATTAAACAGCTTACAATATAACTGCAGTTTACAACATATATTTATACTGTATTCATTTTAACAAGCCTTTTTAGATATATCATAATATGTATTGATCAGTCCTATATCAAACTGGCCTTGTTCATTTTTTGCAAATAATTAGAGATTCAAAGTTGTATGTTTCATGGGTCATGTGGGTTGTACAATGTAGCAAATATGACTTGAGAAAGTCAGCTAATGTTTAACAAATAATATTTGAATCAAAATGTTCCAAATATGGAATTCCTGGAGGCAATATTTAAAAGCAACAAAAAGTGGCTTACTTCAAGGCCCATGTACATTTGTACCAAGGCACATCTACATGTATAGTATGTGAATGAACTTGTGTAACTTAACATACAACATGTATCAATAAAATGTCATCTTCTCACTGTTGGACACAAAAAATGATGAGTCCTTAAATACCCCTTCAAAAATCATAAGTGAGATCCCTGTTATATACATATACATGTATATATAGCTGACAATGAGATCCTTGTAAATTGTAAGATGTTTTCATTAATGTATTCTTCTTGACCACACAGTAAAATGAAGTGTTTCTAGCTTTTTATCCAGATTTAATGATACATGTACTTGATAGAAATTAAATTTACCTAAACAAGTCTCATGAGTCTGTCTTTTTCTAACATGTCCAAAATTATTTATCATATTAAACACATGCTGTAACATCTAAAAGACGGAAACGAAACTAACACATGTTTATGTCTGAGCTCTGGCCATGGTTGTACTGTTGATTCGTCTAGTTTGTAAATCATGGTAAAGATGCTGGCTAGTTACTGAATATTTGGTCTATTTAACAGCTTTGAAAGTTATTATTATTTGGTCCATGGAACCTCATACTACTGGAAATTCAGTGATTTTATATACATGTACATTTGTGACTAAAAATTCCCCCAAATTTCATCAGACAAGGAGACTTATAAAAATCACATTTTATGCTTGTCAGACAGTGTTTTACTTGTTTTGACTGCCAGACTTGTGTCTTTCAAGAACTCTAGATTATTGCACATGGTTATTATTTGTATGTTTTTTACGAAAACAATTATTACTGGATAATTTTCAAAAATAGCCTTAATAGGGTCTGAAATTTGATAAATGAATTGTCATTCAAATGCTATTCAATTTTCCCCAAATTTTGTTCTATTCAAATGTTACATAGTATAAGCTAAAGCTTTATCATGTCAAATGTAAAATTTATTCAATGTTTTTTTTGTTGAATGTTTCGTTCAACAAAGACATTGTACATGATATTAACAATCATAAGTTTAAATGTCAAACAAATAAATGTACGTTAAGAACATATGGGAAATTAAGACTCATATTATCCTTCAAGATATAGGTGCATATTTTACAGTTTTTGAGATTACATCCTATTATTGTTGTCTATGTTGTCATTTAATGCTTTTTCAAACTGAAGTGGAGATTTACTCCATGAATAATTTTTATAACTTTGGATTTCAAGTGCAAGTAATAGTATGATCTTTATCATACTATCAGTCTGTACCAAACTGTTTTAGGGTTTGTCTGATGGAAAAAGAAATTTGGCCTTTTATAATATATTGTCAACTGAAAAATATTAAAATATCTGTCTGACCAAAATATTTTTTGTCCGCCATTTTGTTGGTCAGACCAGAGTTTGGGATACACTGTACTGTTATCCTGAAATAATTTTCCAGTAAGAAAGTGCACTGGAAGTAGTTTTCTTTTCGTGTATATTATTTTTAACTTCTCTGTAACCTTTGTACTTGCATGGTTTTATGAGAATAAACTATCTACATGATCTATCTAGTTAACAATTGGAAAAAATCACTTTCGCAATATTTGGAGATGTGTATTTTTCCATTACCACAAGGATCTTTTATAACATATGGCAGAGGCAGATTTAGGGGGGGGGGCAGCCCCCCCCCCCCCCCCCTCACTTACATGTACATGTATCTGGAAAACATTTGGTTGATTATATAGGGAATCACTGAAGCGTGACCAGAGAGGGCCCCCTCTTAGGCAGTCAGACTGGGCCACCACTTATGAAAATTTCTGGATCCGCCACTGTTTGGCAAAAACAAATATTGTACTGGTCTGATGTGTTACATATTATGTATGTACAAAATGTATTATGAAACATCAGAAAATGTTTTCGTTTTGTTTATTGATATCTATTTATTTTCTAGGTCTCCAAGTGCGTCTTGTTGGAGGAGATGGTACATCAACAGGAAGAGTAGAAATAGCACAGAATGGTACAGAAGAATGGGGGACCATTTGTGATGATTTGTGGTCTGAAGCTGAGGCCCAAGTGGTCTGTAGAATGCTTCATTACCAATGGGGGATTGTAAGTGTTATGCTAAATACTTTCGAGTACACTGTACATGTATTAACATACAATTTTATGACTAAGAAAAATTTTACTCTTAGATGTTCCTAGACTTTTCAGACTTAATAAAATTTATAAATAAGTCACAATGTTTTTTCAGAAAATGAAAGTCAGATTTTGTGGCAGCAGTACCTCTAGACAACTTGTCAATGTCAACAGAAATTGACCTCAGTAATACCACTTGTTTGTCTATATTATTATTATGATATTTTGGCATGTTTTTGTCTAACACATTGTCTAATTATCTTGACATCATAAAAACTAAGAGGTCACAGTTTTCCTCAAACAGACATACTTAGGTATAACATTCATAAGGATTAATGTAAATGCATGTATATAAGATTTATAGAAAGTACTTTTTATGTACAATGTATATGAGTGATGTTAAAACTTTTTGTACTATTTTCTACACTTAATGGTAAATAAAATCACATATACATTCATGTATAGTCCATTTTATATCCTTAAGGTGTAACTTGGTATCACCTTAAATGTCTGGACACAAATACACATACGTTTTAGTTTATTGTTGGGTACTCAAATTAGGCTGTAAGTTTTGCCTTTTGAATTGTTTTACATTCGTTAATCTAATAGCTTGCTATGCAGGGACCTATAGATAGATGCTTTCCTACTATGTCATTTGGCATAGGCGGATCCAGAGGGGGAAGGTCTTTCGCATGAAAAATTTGGTTGATTATATAGGGAATCATCCCTAAAGCATGACTAGAGTGCCCCCCCCCCCCCTTTTAGGTCAGTCAGCAGGCCAGCCCCCTAATGAAAAGTTCTGGATCCGCCACTGTTTGGTCTCCATGGTAGAGAGATGATCTTTTGTCTCTTGTGTTTAATATGTGAAAAAGCTAAAGGCAAAAAGTTAAGAAGATTATAATTGTGATACTAGTATATGTAAAATAAATGAGAGTTGAAATGATAAATTATCTATTATCATGAATATTTTTAAAAAAATGAAGCAAACAAACAGGTTATGTCATCACTCTAAGCTAATCCCGGACTTTTCCTTGAAACAATGTCAAATTTCGGTCATATGACAAACACATGTTAATTTACGTAATAATCATAATTGATGTTTACTACTTGATGTGTGATTTATTCATTCTGGAGGAGTGATTGATTTGAACAATAATACAATATACCTTGTTTATAAAGTAGTACCTTAATATAACTTTACAGTCGACGCGACTGTCATACAAGTGAAAGGTTTAGCTAGCTATAAAACCAGGTTCAATCCACCATTTTCTACATAAGAAATTATTCCTGTACCAAGTCAGGAATATGACAGTTGTAATCCACTCGTTTGATGTGATTGAACTTTTGATTTTGCCATTTGATTGGGGACTTTCCTTTTTGAATTTTCCTTGGAGTTCAGTATTTTTGTGATTTTACTTTTCACATATATGTATTTTGATGTGGTTGTATTTGTTTGTGTGACATAAATCTAATCTAACAATAGGAGTGTAAAGGTTTAAATAAAAAGAAAAAATTTCAAAAGCCAAAGAAAAAAGTAAAATCACAAAAATACTGAACTCAGAGGAAAATCAATTCGGAAAGTCCATAATCACATGGCAAAATCAAATAACAAAACGCATCAAAAACGAATGGACAAGAACTGTCATATTCCTGACTTGGTACAGGCATTTTCAAATGTAGAAAATGGAAACTGATATATTCAGTTATCCTTTTTAAAAATGTCAGATTTGACTGCACTGCATTTCTTTCTGCTTTATTTGACATGTTTTAATTTATGAATTAGTACAAAATTCTTCTGATTAAAACACATTCTTCTATCGGGTTTTCTAGAGTTGACAAGTTCTGTCACAAGAATGCAATGTAAAAAGCACTTGGATCTGTCTGAGAAAACAAGACGGTTTTGCAATGCCAAAATATAGAAATCCAAGAGAATAAAGAGGACCATGAATGTTCATAGGTGTATGTCAAAATTTTTAAAGAGTTTTAATTTATTGATAAGAAAATCAATATTTATGCCAACAAAACAATGTTCAAAGATCTAATTACAGTTTTAGATTGGTAACTTTCTAGAATAAATTTATTTGATGGATCAATAAGTTCATCCTGATTGTATCTAAATTTATAAACTCCATAAACAACATCTGAAAATGTGATTGTTTTATGCTTCAATATCTACAGGAACAGCCACACTTCCAAACCTAATTTTTGTAGCTTCAAAAAAATTTAGTAAAGATTATTCAAGTAATTTGTGTTAAGTCTGTGTAAAACTTGCTATAATCTAAGTACACCATAAATGTTACTATAATTTTCCTTAGGAAATGCAAGATTTAATGTTGTGAATATATGAATAAAATTAAATTAAATCATATGAAGGGAAAAAATCTGATGTAGGGTAAAAGTCAAGATACACATCCAGTCATCATCATAAGTTTACAGTAGACATCAGTATGTATCAAGATTATTATAATAATTATATTTTGCCAGAATGCTGACATTTTTGCATGAATTACTGATTAAATGTTTCTTGCTTTTGCATATTTATAATTTATGTTTCTGATTCATACTTATTTGTTTTATGGGTCAGTCTCCATATTACATTGTACTAATCTCAGAATGTGATATTTGACTATGTTCATATTTCATATAGTAAAGCTCTAAATTTGAATGTTGATTTTTTTTCAACCTGTAAATATGAAGTTTATATGTAAGAATTTACTGGAAAAACAAAGATAGAAGGTGCTTCAGATGCATGAATTTAAAAAAAGTTTTGTTTTCGTATTTTGCAGCACTGGGTTGATAGTTGATACTGCTGTTAGTGAATTGTCAGTTCCCAAGGGTATCATCAGCTCAGTAGTCAGTTATAACATACTGCCATGATTTATACTAAACTTTTCTTAAATTGCCA
>CM034355.1:45439756-45457744 GCA_019925275.1 Mytilus edulis
CATGTCAAAAAAATGTTGGAAGAAAAAAAACAAAAAAAAAAAGAAAAAGAAAAAAAAACAGGAGAAAAACAATAAGGTCTTTCCTCGCGGAGAGGAAAGACCTTAAAAAACAGGAGAAAAACAATAAGGTCTTTCCTCGCGGAGAGGAAAGACCTTAAAAAGAAACGTAGAATAACAGTATGTCACCCCAACTCCGTTGAGGGTGCCATAAAAAGAAACAGAGGAAAAGCAATATGTCACCCGACATTGTCGATCGGGTGACATAACTAGAATTGCCATTGCAAGCAATAGCGGATGTCACCCTTCCCCCTATTGCCACTAAGCGGCAGCCATTTCAAACTTGTTTAACAGTAAATGCACAAATATGCATGGCTATTCATCTTTTTGTAAATTTTCAGTATATTCAGTGCATTTTAAAGTATTTCACATTTATACCGTTTCCATGGCAACGGCAGCCATTTTGAAAATTTCAAAGTCAAAAGTCTCATCTTTACTTGTCAGGTACCAATTATATCAAATTTCATTAAGTTAAAATTTTGAGAATTTTTGACATTTTTGCAGTTTCCATGGCAACCGTGGCCATTTTGGAAATTCCAACTTCAAAAGTCATATGTAGACTTGATAGTCAACAATCATATCAAGTTTCATCAATTTTGAAGCATTTTGAAATTTTTGAAATTTTTGACATTTGTGATGGTTCCTATGGCAACAGAGACCATTCCCAAAATTTAATGGCATATACCACATTGGTACATGGGAGGGACCATACCATCAAAGTTTCGATCAATTTGACCTACCATTTTAAGAAAGTAAATGGCACTTTAAGGTTTTTGGACCATTTTGACCTGTTTTGCATTGTTTACATGGTAACGGCAGACATTTTCGAAATTCCAACGCCAAATTCCACCTCTACCAATGTTGCTCATCGTTACTGTGAAGTTTTATAAAATTTGGAGCATTTCCATATTTTGAAATTTTTGGTGTAGTATCCATGGCAACATAGCAGTTCCAATGATTGCCAAAATCATCCCAAAGCAGTATATAGTGGGCGCCTACATTGTATTAAAATCTAAAGATTTTAAGGTTAAGCATTCTCAAACAATTCACCTAACTCCAAAATTATATTTTGTCACCATTTTTCCGTTTCCATGGTGATGGCAGCCAATTTTTAGTTCCAAAGTTGCACTGCAACTGGAAAGTTAGGGTTCCTTGTTATAGTGCACCATCATTCAGACTGGTCCTTTTGGCTCTGAGAAAACTACCGGACAAAATTAGGTGGAAGAATAATAATAACTAGATTTGCCATTGCAAGCAATAGCGGATGTCACCCTTCCCCCCTATTGTCACTAAGTGGCAGCCATTTCAAAAATTAAACAGTGATTGCACATTTATGCATGGCAATTCATGTTTCTACAAATTTTCAGAACATTTGAAGCATTTTGAAATTTTGGATTTTTTAAAAATTGTTGATGTTTCCATGGCAACGGCAGCCATTTTGGAAATTCCAACGCCAACTGCTGCTTCCAAACATGACAATCAACATTATTGTGAAGTTTCATTAAGTTTGAAGCATTTTGAATTTTTTGAAATTTTTTGCAGCTGTATCCATGGTAACATAGTAGTTCTAATGAATGTCAAAATCATTGAAAACCTGTATATAGTGGAAAACTCTATTGTATAAAAATTTAATGATTCTAAGTTAAAGCATATCAAAATTATTCACCGAACCCTGATGTTTTTGGAGCAATTTGACCTGTTTTGCATTGTTTCCATGGTAACGGCAGACATTTTCGAAATTCCAATGCCAAATTCCACTTCTACCAATGTTGCTCATCGTTACTGTGAAGTTTTATAAAATTTGGAGCATTTCCATATTTTGGAAATTTTTGGTGTAGTATCCATGGCAACATAGCAGTTCCAATGATTGCCAAAATCATCCCAAAGCAGTATATAGTGGGCACCTACATTGTATCAAAATCTAAAGATTTTAAGGTTAAGCATTATCAAACAATTCACCTAACTCCAAAATTATATTTTTTCACCATTTTTCTGTTTCCATGGTGATGGCAGCCATTTTTTAGTTCCAAAGTCAAAAAGTCAAAAGGAAATTCAGGGTTCCTTGTTATAGTGCACCATCATTCAGATTGATTCCTTTAGCTCTGAGAAAGCGGGCGGACAAAATTAGGTGGAAGAAAAATAATAATAATAATAATAATAATACGGAAAAAGAAACAGAGGAAAAGCAATATGTCACCCGACATTGTCGATCGGGTGACATAACTAGAATTGCCATTGCAAGCAATAGCGGATGTCACCCTTCCCCCAATTGCCACTAAGCGGCAGCCATTTCAAAATTGTTTAACAGTGAATGCACATATATATTCATTGCAGTACATCATTCTGTAAATTTTCAGTACATTGAGAGCATTTTAGAAAATTTCACATTTTTGCTGTTTCCATGGCAACGGCAGCCATTTTGAAAATTCCAAAGTCAAAAGTCTCATCTATACATGCAAGTTAACAATAATATTAAGTTTCATAAAGTTTGGACCATTTTGAAAATATTTGACATTTCCGCAGTTTCCATGGCAACGGTGGCCATTTTGGAAATTCCAACTTCAAAAGTCTCATTCAGACTTGTCAGTGTACAATCCTATTAAGTTTCATCAATTTTGGAGCATTTTGAAATTTTTGAAATTTTTGACATTTGGGATGGTTCCTATGGCAACAGAGACCGTTCCCAAAATTGAATGGCATATACCACATTGGTACATGGGAGGGACCATACCATCAAAGTTTCAATCAAATTGACCTACCATTTTAAGAAAGTAAATGCCACTTGAAGGTTTTTAGACCATTTTGACCTGTTTTGCATTGTTTCCATGGTAACGGCAGACATTTTGGAAATTGCAACACCAAATTCCACATCTACCAATGTTGCTCATCATTACTGTGAAGTTTTATAAAATTTGGAGCATTTCCATATTATTGAAATTTTTGGTGTAGTATCCATGGCAACATAGCAGTTCCAATGATTGCCAAAATCATCCAAAACCAGTATATGCCCGGCACCTACATTGTATCAAAATATAATGATTCTAAGTTAAAGCATTTCCAAATAATTTATCAAAACCAAAAACAAGAATTTTCCATTATTTTTCGGTTTCCATGGTGATGGCAGCCATTTTTTAGTTCCAAAGTTGCACTGCAACTGGAAAGTCAGGGTTCCTTGTTATAGTGCACCATCATTCAGATTGGTTCCTTTGGCTCTGAGAAAACTGCCGGACAAAACTAGGTGGAAGAATAATAATAATAATAATAATAGTGAAAAAGAAACAGAGGAATAGCAATATGTCACCCGACATTGTCGATCGGGTGACATAATAATAATAATAATACGGAAAAAGAAACAGAGGAAAAGCAATATGTCACCCGACATTGTCGATCGGGTGACATAATAATACGGAAAAAGAAACAGAGGAAAAGCAATATGTCACCCGACATTGTCGATCGGGTGACATAATAATAATAATACGGAAAAAGAAACAGAGGAAAAGCAATATGTCACCCGACATTGTCGATCGGGTGACATAATAACAAAGAAACATAAGAAAAGCAATATGTCACCCGACATTGTCGATCGGGTGACATAATAACTAGATTTGCCATTGCAAGCAATAGCGGATGTCACCCTTCCCCCCTATTGTCACTAAGTGGCAGCCATTTCAAAAATTAAACAGTGATTGCACATTTATGCATGGCAATTCATGTTTCTACAAATTTTCAGAACATTTGAAGCATTTTGAAATTTTGGATTTTTTAAAAATTGTTGATGTTTCCATGGCAACGGCAGCCATTTTGGAAATTCCAACGCCAACTGCTGCTTCCAAACATGACAATCAACATTATTGTGAAGTTTCATTAAGTTTGAAGCATTTTGAATTTTTTGAAATTTTTGCAGCTGTATCCATGGTAACATAGTAGTTCTAATGAATGTCAAAATCATTGAAAACCTGTATATAGTGGAAAACTCTATTGTATAAAAATTTAATGATTCTAAGTTAAAGCATATCAAAATTATTCACCGAACCCTGATGTTTTTGGAGCAATTTGACCTGTTTTGCATTGTTTCCATGGTAACGGCAGACATTTTCGAAATTCCAACGCCAAATTCCACTTCTACCAATGTTGCTCATCGTTACTGTGAAGTTTTATAAAATTTGGAGCATTTCCATATTTTGGAAATTTTTGGTGTAGTATCCATGGCAACATAGCAGTTCCAATGATTGCCAAAATCATCCCAAAGCAGTATATAGTGGGCACCTACATTGTATCAAAATCTAAAGATTTTAAGGTTAAGCATTATCAAACAATTCACCTAACTCCAAAATTATATTTTTTCACCATTTTTCTGTTTCCATGGTGATGGCAGCCATTTTTTAGTTCCAAAGTCAAAAAGTCAAAAGGAAATTCAGGGTTCCTTGTTATAGTGCACCATCATTCAGATTGATTCCTTTAGCTCTGAGAAAGCGGGCGGACAAAATTAGGTGGAAGAAAAATAATAATAATAATAATAATAATACGGAAAAAGAAACAGAGGAAAAGCAATATGTCACCCGACATTGTCGATCGGGTGACATAATAACTAGATTTGTAATTGCTAGCAATAACGGATGGCACCCTTCCCCCATTGCCAGGTGAGCGGCAGCCATTTTGAAAAATCCAGTCAAAGAGCGTTTTTACACATGTTTATTAACATTGTTGTAAAATTTCATCTCGTTTGGAGCATTTTGAAATTTTTGAAATTTTTGCTGTTTCCATGGTAACAGTTACCATTTCCAAAATTCCAAAGGCAGGTCCAACATTGGTACATGCCATGTTACATATCTATAAAGTTTCATTGGGATTGATGCCATATTCTTCAAGAAAATGTAGCTTTTATGTGTTTTCCCATATGGTCAATGTTAAACTTTCGCCCTGTTTCCATGACAATGGCGGCCATTTTGGAACCTCTTGATATTGCATGCACATCTAGGCATATCAGGTAACACTTCCACAAAGTTTCATCCACTTGGGTCTTATAATGAAGAATTTAGAATTTTGAAAAATTTTCACATTTTTGCAGTTTCCATGGAAACGGCAGCCATCTTGAACCATTCCATGGTGCCTGCAACTCTTCACCTAAGGGTCCTTAATATATAAGAGTTCCATCAACTTTGGTCAAATGGATTTCCATAAAACTCCTGGACAAAATGTGTGGAAGAAAAATAATAAAAACTAGAATTGCCATTGCAAGCAATAGCGGATGTCACCCTTCCCCCTATTGTCACTAAACGGTAGCCATTTCAAAACAACTTAACAGTGAATGCAGATCTATGAATTGCAATATATCTTTCTGTAAATTTTCAGTACAATAAGAGCATTGTCAAAAGTTTCACATTTCTGCTGTTTCCATGGTAACGGCAGCCATTTTGAAAATTCCTAAGTCAAAAGTCTCATCTATACCTGCCAGTTATCAATAATATTAAGTTTCATTAAGTTTGGAGCATTTTGAAAATATTTGACATTTCTGCAGTTTCCATGGCAACGGTGGCCATTTTGGAAATTCCAACTTCAAAAGTCTCATGCAGACTTGACAGTGAACAAATATATTAAGTTTCATAAATTTTGGAGCATTTTGAAAATTTTTTGAAATTTTTGACATTTTGGCTGGTTTCTATGGTAACACAGACCGTTCCAAATTTCTAATGGCAGATACTACATTGGTACATGGGAGGGAACATACCATCAGAGTTTCAATGGATTTGACCTACCATATTAAGAAAGTAAATGCCACTTTTAGGTGTTTTTTGGACCATTTTGACCTGTTTTGCCTTGTTTCCATGGTAACACAAGACATTTTCGAAATTCCAACGCCAACTTACATATCTACCAATGTTGCTCATCGTTACTGTGAAGTTTCATTAAATTTGGAGCATTTTGATATTTTGGAAATTTTTGGTGTAGTATCCATGGCAACATAGTAATTCCAATGAATACCAAAAATCATCCAAAACAAGTATATAGTGGGCACCTACATTGTATCAAAATATAATGATTCTAAGTTAAAGCATCTCCAAATAATTCACCAAAACCAAAAAGTGGAATTTTTCACATTTGTTCCGTTTCCATGGTAACGGCAGCCATTTGTAATGGTTCTATGACCTACTGCAACCCGAAATTTTTTGTTCCTCATTATAGTTGACTATCACTAAGATTGGTTCCATTGTCTTCAAAAAATCTGCCGGACAAAAATCATTGGAAGAATAAGAATAATAACTAGAATTGCCATTGCAAGCAATAGCGGATGTCACCCTTCCCCTCATTGCCACTAAGCGGCACCCATTTTAAAACAACTTAACAGTGAATGCAGATCTATGAATTGAGATATATCTTTCTGTAAATTTTCAATACAATAACAGCATTGTCAAAAGTTTCACATTTCTGCTGTTTCCATGGCAACGGCAGCCATTTTGAAAATTCCGAAGTCAAAAGTCTCATCTATACATGCCAGTAAACAATAATATTAAGTTTCATTAAGTTTGGAGCATTTTGAAAATATTTGACATTTCTGCAGTTTCCGTGGCAACGGGAGCCATTTTGGAAATTCCAACTTCAAAAGTCTCATGCAGACTAGACAGTCAACAAATATATTAAGTTTCATCAAGTTTGAAGCATTTGAAGTTTTTGAAATTTTTGACATTTTGGCTGGTTTCTATGGTAACACAGACCATTCCAAATTTTTAATGGCAGATACTCCATTGGTACATGGAAGGGAACATACCATCAGAGTTTCAATGAATTTGACCTACCATTTTAAGGAAGTAAATGCCACTTTTAAGGTTTTTTAAAGCGTTTTGACCATTTTTGCCTTGTTTCCATGGTAACACAAGACATTTTCAAAATTCCAACGCCAAATTGCACATCTACCAATGTTGCTCATCGTTCCTGTGAAGTTTCATTAAATTTGGAGCATTTTGATATTTTGGAAATTTTTGAAGTAGTATCCATGGCAACATAGTAGTTCCAATGAATGCCAAAATCATCCAAAACAAGTATATAGTGGGCACCTACATTGTATCAAAATATAATGATTCTAAGTCTAAGCATCTCCAAATAATTCCCTAAAACCAAAAAGTGGAATTTTTCACAATTTTTCCGTTTCCATGGTAACGGCAGCCATTTTTAATGGTCCTATGACCTACTGCAACCCGAAATTTTGTGTTCCTCATAATAGTTGACTATCACTAAGATTGGTTCCATTGCCTTCAAAAAATCTGCCGGACAAAAATCATTGGAAGAATAAGAATAATAACTAGATTTGCGATTGCAAGCAATAGCGGATGGCACCCTTCCCGTATTGCCAGGTGAGCGGTAGCCATGGTAACGGCGGCCATTTTGGAAATTCCGAACTCAAAAGTCAAGTCTACATTAGCTGAGCAACATTTGTTATAAGTTTCAATAAATTTGAAGCATTTTGAAGTTTTTTGTATTTTTGCTGTTTCCATGGTAACGGCGGCCATTTTGAATATTCCAAAGTCAAACCCCCGCTGCAATTTTTTCCCTCCACAATCATATACCCTTTAATGTCTCTAGAATAAATTAAACATTGATGTTCTAGAATGTTCTGTGAAAATTCAAAGTTTTGACCTTTTTGCATTGTTTCCATGGTAACAAGAGCGATTTTGGAAATTCCAACGCCAAATTCCACATCCTCCTATGTTGCTCATCGTTACTGTGAAGTTTCATTAAGTTTGGAACATTTTGAGATTTTTGAATTTTTTTGAGTAGTTTCCATGGCAACATAGTAGTTCCAATGAGTACCAAAATCATCCAACACCTGTATATAGTGGGCACCTACATTGTATTAAAATATAATGATTCTGAGTTGAATCATATCCAAATAGTTCACCAAAACAAAAAACTGGATTTTTTCACATTTATTCCGTTTCCATGGTAACGGCAGCCATCTTGAAAGTGCCAACCCCAAAAAGCAAATCTTCATCTGGTGGTTAACATTATGGTATAGTTCCATCTTCTTGGGTCCATTCATAATAGAGTTCCAGACTGGACAAAAATGTGTGGAAGAAAAATAATAATAAAAATAAAAAAAACAAAAAGAAACGTAGAATAACAATATGTCACCCAAACTCCGTTTAGGGTGCCATAATAACAAAGAAACGGAGGAAAAGCAATATGTCACCCGACATTGTCGATCGGGTGACATAATAACAAAGAAACGGAGGAATAACAATATGTCACCCGACATTGTCGATCGGGTGACATAATAACTAGAATTGCTATTGCAAGCAATAGCGGATGTCACCCTTCCCCCATTGCCACTAAGCGGCAGCCATTTCAAAAACTTTTAACAGTGAATGCACATATTTGCATGGCTATACATTTGTCTGTAAATTTTCAGTACATTTAGATCATTTCAAAAACATGACAGTGTTGTTGTTTCCATGGCAACGGCAGCCATATTGAAAGTTTGAAAGTCAAAAGTCTCATCTATACATGCCAGTTTACAATAATATTAAAATTCATTAATTTTGGAGCATTTCGAAAATATTTGACTTTTTTGCAGTTTCCATGGCAACGGTGGCCATTTTGGAAATTTCATCTTCAAAAGTCTCATCCAGACTTGCCAGTCTACAATCATATTAAGTTTCATAAATTTTGGAGCATTTTTAAATTTTTGAAATTTTTGACATTTGTGATGGTTCCTATGGCAACAGAGACTATTCCCAAAATTTAATGGCATATACCACATTGGTACATGGGAGGGACCATACCATCAAAGTTTCGATCAATTTGACCTACCATTTTAAGAAAGTAAATGCCACTTTAAGGTTTTTGGACCATTTTGACCTGTTTTGCATTGTTTCCATGGTAACGGCAGACATTTTCAAAATTCCAACGCCAAATTCCACATCTACCAATGTTGCTCATCATTACTGTGAACTTTTATAAAATTTGGAGCATTTCCATATTTTTGAAATTTTTAGTGTTGTATCCATGGCAACATAGCAGTTCCAATGATTGCCAAAATCATACCAAACCGGTATATAGTGGGCACCTACATTGTATTAAATTCTAAAGATTTTATGCCTAAGCATTTTCAAATAATTCAGCATACTCCAAAATTATATTTTTTCACCATTTTCCAGTTTCCATGGTGATGGCAGCCATTTTTTAGTTCCAAAGTTGCACTGCAACTGGAAAGTCTGGGTTCCTTATTATAGTGAACCATCATTCGGATTGGTATTTTAGGCTCTGAGAAAGCGGGCGGACAAAATTAGGTGGAAGAAAAATAATAATAATACGGAAAAAGAAACAGAGGAATAGCAATATGTCACCCGACATTGTCGATCGGGTGACATAATAATAATAAAAAAAAAAAAAAACGTAGAATAACAATACGTCACCCCAACTCCGTTGAGGGTGCCATAATAATAATAATAGTGAAAAAGAAACAGAGGAATAGCAATATGTCACCCGACATTGTCGATCGGGTGACATAATAAGAAAAAAAAGAAACGTAGAATAACAATATGTCACCCCAACTCCGTTGAGGGTGCCATAATAATCACGGTTGTCATTCGGTACTTCGAGAAAAATGATCGTGAAAGAATAATTAAGTATCGATGGTCAAGTATTGTGATTGGATCTTGTAAGAACTGGTACAGGATCGTCAAGAAAATCTTACCGAAAAGACGCATACAACGTCAGTACATAAACTTATCTAAGTTGATTATAATGACAAATATTGGAAAAAATACACTGTTTGTCAAAATGGTTCAACATTGCGACCAGTGTCCGAGAAACATCCAGGTTAAAAACTATACCATTTTTACAAAACTACAAAAGACAGACTGCTCCTCGAAATTTCAAAGGTCCCGTTCGTGCGAAGGCTGTATAGCCAGTCAAGGTAGTTAACAACTTCCATCATTGTCAAATGTCAAAGAAACAAAAGTTAAAAATGATTGTGGTTTTTTTTTCAATTATTTTTAATGCATTAAAACTAGGTTTCTTATAAAAAATATCGTTCGACATTACTGTTTGAAAAGTTTTTAAAAGATGATTTGATTTAAATTGGTAAAATGTGTATAACATTGATAACGGATCGTGAAAGATCGCGTACCTCAGTTTGATGTGAAAAGGGTCGTGAAAGATCTGTTGCCACTTATTTTTTTATAGGTTATAAATCCACAAAAATATCAATTCTTTCTTAAACAAATGATAATTTGTATTTGAAAAGAGTAAAAACAAAAGACTGGATGAGCATGACTTATTTCGCTTCACTTTCGTCTGTGAATAGGACTCAGTAAGATGGTTCAATGTCATTGGGTCTGATTATTTGATAATACCATACCGACTAGTTTTCTCAAAAAATATATACTATGAATAATATTATACTATATATAGTCCGTATCATTGTCCTGCATAACTTGGGGTTTAAGTTGTTTGAAAAGTTTGATTGTCTCATATCTGGTTCCCGTTATGCCCGCGTCACACTGCCCCGATTTTTACGCCGATGGCAACACGATAATGGAAATTTTCAAAATCGGGACTGATCGTATCTAGATCGGGCTATTCGTAGTGCCATCTTTAACCATCGTAGAACCATCGGTCACTTTTTCTAGCCTTCGGGGACAACTTCGGGAAGGGTTCTAAATTTTTTAACATGTTAAAAAATCCCCGAAGGTGCGTCCGATGTTGAGGGTTCGTATTGAGTTCGTATCACCATCCTCACCATCGTAATGTCACCGGGAATGCATCTTTGCACATCGTATTGCATTCGTGTTTCCATCGTTTCCATCGGGCAGTTTTGACATTACGATGTCTACACGAATGAATCACGAAGATACCCGAAGGTCTTACGATGGCAACACGGCGTCGTGAAGACCTCGTAATCCCGTCGTGTTGCCATCGAATAAAAGTACGAAGGCGACAAGATGGAACTACGACGGCAATAAATCCAGCTAAATGTAAGTTAATTTTCGCGCTAAAATACATTTAAAGTGCCATGCGCGATATGCACTGGTCAGTCTAATACGACAGTTAAGAAAGACGTTCACAAAACATGGAGCTCATATCATATGATTCTATGAGAACAAGAAAGGCGACAGCGTTGTTTCTATTAATTCAAATGGAACAAGAAGAGCAGGTATTACAGGCTCAGGATTTACTTTTACAAGTAAAATATTATTTTTTGTCAATTTTTCATATCAAGTAACATAATAAAAATCAAAAACGCGCCTCGTACACCAACACTGCAGGTACACGTATATAGGGAAACCAACTTTTTCCTCATTATTCTGATTTTTTATGTATCGTCAGAGTTGTTGTCACACGAATGTTTACTCCATAACCATTTTGTTTTCTATATGTCATATTTTGCCGCATTTGTTGCTTTCCCCACATCCTTCCTTATGTCTATATTATTATGATATTCTCCTGGAAAGAGCTCTTTTTGAATAAAAGGAAAATAAATCAACGAACCCATTACCTTACCTTTAAGATAGATCAGTAAACATGGGCATAATTATGGGTGATTATTCAGACTAGTGCACACATTTTACAGTTCAAACAAGGCAATGCCGAGCGTGGCATCCCCTCGTATGTAACATATTGGGGACAAATATGGACACAATATTTGTATATGACACATGTAGAAAATGGTAAATTGAATATGCATATTTGATACATAAACTATTTTTTTAGAAATCAACCAAAACATTCAGTAACTGGAAATACCTTTAATATTGTCTTTAGAACCAGCAGGTAAAAAAATGAGCAACCAATTTCCTGTGTATTATGCTATTTCAAGGAGAAAAAACAAGTCCATGTGCATGACCTTGACCTTTGGCCTTAAACGTAAACAATGTCAGATCATTACAAGGAGGAACAATATACCAAATGTGGTTAAAATCTTTTGAAGCATATTGGTTTTAGATAGTCCACAAGGGTGATATTGCCTTGTATTACAACTGCCACTGTGACCTTGACCTTTCAACTTTAAAGTCAATAGCGCTTAAGATATTCTTAACGAGTAACACCATACCAAGTTTTGAGGATTTTGGTTCTAGTGTCCATAACAATTTTACCTACACGCAACTTACATGTAGTAGGCGAGGGGATAATAAACTAAGTTTTATAAGAACTAGACAAAAAAATTGATTTCCCGCCATGCATGGCAGACTTGTACAGAAACGATATGTTATCGAAATTCTGTTCGTATTTTTAGACATCGTATGGCCATCGCGCCATCATCGTAATCCATCGTGTAGCCTTCGTAATCCATCGTGTAGCCTTCGTGATCCATCGTGTAGGCTTCGGCTGAGATATGAAGCTTAAATACCCGTCTTCGGTTAACCTTCGTATGTCCATCTTTTGCTATCGTATATAGTTTCGGCACCATCGTATAAACTTCGTTATTCATCGTACTTGCTTCGGTCACTTATTTGTATTTTTACGAGATCGGGACCAACTTCGTACGAACTTACAATTTTCGCATTCGGGTGTCCATCGTATATAAAAATCGGGACAGTGTGACGCGGGCATTAATGTTAAAAAATGTCCCGATTTTTACGCCGATGGCAACACGATTATGGAAATTTTCAAAATCGGGACTGATCGTATCCGGATCGGGCTATTCGTAGTGCCATCTTTAACCATCGTAGAACCATCGGCCACTTTTTCTAGCCTTCGGGGACAACTTCGGGAAGGGTTCTAAATTTTTTAACATGTTAAAAAATCCCCGAAGTTGCTTCCGATGTTGAGGGTTCGTATTGAGTTCGTATCACCATCATCACCATCGTAATGTCACCGGAAATGCATCTTTGAACATCGTATTGCATTCGTGTTTCCATCGTTTCCATCGGGCAGTTTTGACATTACGATGTCTACACGAATCAATCACAAAGCTACCCGAAGGGCTTACGATGGCAACACGATTTCGTGAAGACCTCGTAATCCCGCCGTGTTGCTATCGAATAAAAGTACGAAGGCGACAAGATGGAACTACGACGGCAATAAATCCAGCTAAATGTAAGTTAATTTTCGCGCTAAAATACATTTAAAGTGCCATGCGCGATATGCACTGGTCAGTCTAATACGACAGTTAAGAAAGACGTTCACAAAACATGGAGCTCATATCATATGATTCTATGAGAACAAGAAAGGCGACAGCGTTGTTTATATAAATTCAAATGGAACAAGAAGAGCAGCTATTACAGGCTCAGGATTTACTTTTACAAGAAAAATATTATTTTTTGTCAATTTTTCATATCAAGTAACATAATGAAAATCATAAACGCGCCTCGTACACCAACACTGCAGGCACACGTATTACGCACAATGTTGGTGACGTTTTCAGATTTCACGTACCCGACACTAAAAATTGGTCTTAAACAAGAAAAATATAAAAGAGATCAAGTGTTATTTTGTGTAATTGTTTTTTTAAAGCACTACAAAAATTAAGTTACAAATAGCTTATCGGTTTTTATTCAGTGTTGTCAATCTGTTTACCTAATACTAACAAGAAAAATCTTGTATTGTCCGTGTAGACGGGTAACATCATACTGTTGTTCTTCGAGTATTCCTTCTTTATTCGGGTACTTAAAGGTATATAAAATATAATATTGCTACACCATTGGGAAGAAGAGCGTTAGGGCTTTGGGGTGACATGTGTTTAAAACGTAAATAACGCAATTTGTGGACCGAGTAGGCCTTGAAAGAAGTCAATTTTGACTGTAGACACCAAGGAAAAATATAACTCCCTTACGGCACAACAATTTTAAATGCATTTATAACGAGAAGATTACATTCTCAAATTTATGATAGCGCATATCCTTTTGTAAAACAAGTTTGGAAAATTCTATAAAAGCAAAGAAATCCAATGTATAAATGAGCAAACCATTGAAAACTTCGACATCATTACCAAAAATCTAGCCCAAAGTACACTGTCACAATAACGTTTAAAAAAACTTGTTCTATAAAGAAATTATCACTATTGATTAAAAATGTGCAAAATTTTTCATCAAGTCATGAAATATAACATGCCTCCTAATCTATTACATTTGAACGGCATTTATTCGGACAGTTATCTCATTTATAGCATTAAAACAAAAAAATTATTTAGAAAATTAACCTCAAAGGTCTCCCGTCACAAACAATTTTCACCAACGTTTTACGTTAGAAATTCCGGTGTTGATTATAGAAAACACCGAAAAATAATGTCTTTTGCATTAAAGATCGGAGAAATGAAGCCAGCATGATAAATTCCAAACAAAAAAGAAAATATTCTATGCTTAAAATAATATCTTTATCGATTAGTATCGAATATCGATGCGTTGAAAGGGTGTCTACCAAAATGTCACAATGAAAGCGTTTTCATTTTTTCTTAGAATTATTAAGGACAAGTTGTTACTTATCTTCAAAAAAGAGTAAAAACAACATAAGTGTTTCGAAAAACATCACTATAAATTCAAATTCCTTTGCAAAAGGAACATGTTGATGTATATAAAGTAAAGAGAAATCTAAAAATCATCAAAATGAAGAAGTCGTATGGTGGTCTACCAATATGTCACAGCATCGCTAATGTAACGTTTTTGACGTTCACTTCGTACGGCGACGTGTGTTTGCGTTAATGTGTTTTTGTAACGTATTTATTTAACTTAGAGAATATATATAAAATATGAATTTATAATTCATATTTGATTTCATCTCGTTGAAATGCGTTTCTCTTTTACCATAATATTTCAATAAAATCTTATTTGAGTACATTTCAATGAGACAGCAACTCAACAACAAATATTTAACATATTTACACAAATCTTCCGGAGACCAAAGAGGAAATTTAAATATATCTTGAATAATATTCGTAGCATTTGAATATTGATCGTTTTAGGAATTAACGCAAACTTCGGCACAACAGCAATAAATCAAATTCGGAGATTTTTTTTATTTATATCTGCAACAAATGACATTTAAATTACAAAAAAAAAATCATTATAAATGATACATTCCATACGTTGCCATATATCTTATTTCACGTTTCTTAATTAAAATAAGTACACGTAAATGTATCGTCTTACGGTACATACCCAGTAAATATCGGTGAAGTCTTTTTATTCGTTATGGTTTTTTTTTTAAAATCAAACAGCAATATTTTACAAGTTGAACGAATGAACAAATTTTGTGAGACAACACCAAACTCTGCCCCCTACTTGCCTAATTGTCTCATTGTCGATATAAGTAACTACAAATGAAACCTAAATCATTGCAAAGTCGACTATATCTATTTGACAAGAAAATATCCGACTTGAGACACATTGAATGAAATTAAAGAAGAAAAGGATACTAGTTTTGAATGTGGAGGGTATGTGTTGTACTGTTTCACTTTCAGGTAAGGGGAGGGTTTTGCGCCGGCAAACATGTTTAACTTCGCCTCATTCTGTATGTGCCTGTCCCAAGTCTGGAGCCTGTAAATTCAGTGGCTGTCGTTTGTTGCTGTATATCAATTTTTTCCCGTTTATTGTTATGTATTTAAATCAGGCCGTTACTTTTCTGGTTTGAATTGTTTTACCTTATTTTATTTCGGGGCCTTTTTTAGCTTACTGTGCGGAATCAAGTTTGCTCATTGTTGAGAGCCGTACTGTGATCTGTAATAGTTAAATTCTTTGGTTAATTTCTACTATTTAAAGAATTTCCGAGGCCTTGTTTTCCGAGCGATCTAAGAAGTATATTTACACTGATCACTAGGTGTCAACATCGAGATTGTAAATTCGATTAACCTTATTTACTAGGAAGTGATGGTTTCCGGTCGAAGATCGGTTGCTTTCTCTGTGCACTGCGGCCTCCTCTGCAAATAAAACTAATTTTGGACGCAATTCTTTTCTTTTTTTCTGTTGGTGTCTTAAATAATGTCTTTTATTGTACATGTTATATGCTTTTGTGGGCCCATTGGATAAAGATAAACATATGCTTCTCATTTAGTAGACTGCTGAAATTGCGTAAATAACCAACTCTCAATCAATTAATTTTCGGTTAAAGCGTATGTCAAGTTCAAAATACTTATTTATAAAAAGTCAAATCACAAAAATACTCCGAGGAAAATTAAAAACGAAAATTCAAATGGCAAAATCAAAAGCTAACACACATCAAGCGAATGGATAACAAGTGTCATATTCCTGACTTTGAACAGACATTTTCTTATGTAGAAAATTGTGGATTAAACCTGTCAGTAACTAAACCTATAATTGTTCCTATATTTATTGTTTATTAGTTTTGAAAACAAGAGCTGTTTTCGTTATTTTCACATTCATTTACTATTTAAGGAAACAATAAAGAAATTACTGTTTCGTGTTGATCTATTTCATGTTTTGTATAAAGCTTTTACTTTCAAGCAAATCGAGAGAGAAAAAACGATAAAATCACATTACGCTAAATCTGTTCTCTAATAACCAATAAAATTGTATTAAAAAGAACAGAATAATTCCTTAAAAGTATATTATTCGTAAAAGTTTAAGTTCAAAACTTCATACTAGTCTTCCATTTAACATTTTTAAAACTCTACAAAACTATATAAAAAAATAACTCTGATTGTGATACCGTGAAATTTGGTGTGACGTACATTTTATCAATCATTATACATGTAGTTACATGCTCATATACATATCTTTTTGATTGTCCTTGCTTTCTGAACATACAAATAAATCGGTCAGCTAATAAAAAAAATCATTAGAATTTTATGCAAAACTATACATTTTGACGGCATTTACCAACCATGTGTTGAAGGAAACAGAATATATTTTTGTTTATTTGGTCATCATTTTTCTTTAGTTACTTTTATTTCAAATTAAGATAGTTGGAATATAAAGAAAATTTTAGGAAATCAATTTTGTGTGTATCATCGGAAATTGATAATTAACGCTTCACAACAAATAATTTACCAAAAAAAACCTATGAGAGTTCTACTTCTATTGGTACTAATGTTGATTGAAACTCCCAATATGAAATAGTCTCTGAATAATTTTTATGAAAAAAACGTAGATTTACATGAAATATATATAACAACAAATCGTAGGCGACAAATCCTTATGCCTATTTACTGAATATCCAACATCTTCTTTCGTTCATAAAACACACTACGTATACCTCATAATTTCTTTTGTTCCATAGAGAACATGGTGTTAACCCTTACCTCCTTTTCACAAAAACAATGTGTTTAAAAACTGGAAGGCAATAAAACATCACGTCAATAAAGTACACGACTTTGACGTTAACATACGACGTTACCAAAAGTGACACCGATATCATGCGTAATATATATAGGGAAACCAACTTTTTCTTCATTATTCTGATTTTTTATGTATCGTCCGAGTTGTTGTCACACGAATGTTTACTCCATAACCATTTTGTTTTCTATATGTCATATTTTGCCGCATTTGTTGCTTTCCCCACATCCTTCCTTTTGTCTATATTATTATGATATTCTCCTGGAAAGAGCTCTTTATTAATAAAAGGGATCAACGAACCCATTACCTTTTAGACATCGTATGGCCATCGCGCCATCATCGTAATCCATCATGTAGCCTTCGTAATCCATCGTGTAGCCTTCGTGATCCATCGTGTAGGCTTCGGCTGAGATATGAAGCTTAAATACCCGTCTTCGGTTAACCTTCGTATGTCCATCTTTTGCTATCGTATATAATTTCGGTACCATCGTATAGACTTCGTTATTCATCGTACTTGCTTCGGTCACTTTTTGGTATTTTAACGAGATCGGGATCAACTTCGTACGAACTTACAATTTTCGCATTCGGGTGTCCATCGTATATAAAAATCGGGACAGTGTGACGCGGGCATAATACACAGTCATATCTATACAATAAAAAATACATTATCTAAAAAAACACAGGAATCCAAACAACTGTCATATCT
>CM034355.1:45457767-45486392 GCA_019925275.1 Mytilus edulis
TATACAAATATGTATAATATTAATGTTCTTAGTTAGATATGTACTTCAACGTTTTGAGTAAGGCCGATCTGTTTTTATATATACATATATGAATTTGCGATAGCAAATTTACAGATCTTACATTGTTTGGCTGACGTTTAGACGAATTATATATATACATAATGTATTGTCAGCCTTGTATCACCATCACTGCTGGTGATCCGATGGATAATCCTGTTGTAGAGTTATCACTGGTGCAAACGTACTTATAAATATAACTATTTCTGTGATTGTATTATCTTGCATTAATTTGTAGGATCCTTTACAATATATAATTCAGCTGATCTGTATCAATTCCATCGTTTTGCCTTATATATCATATACTGTATTTCGACGCTAGATTAAAACTTACGAGGAAAGGTAACACCCGGTCACAGAAAGCTTTATTAGTGTGAGGTGGCCGAGTGGTCTAGCGTGTCGGATATTCACTGATTTTCTGAAAGATTTTTTAATAACTTTTATGTGATATGTTGATGATGTTTATGGGGTTTTTGAAGAAAAGAAACGGTTTTAATTTTTATTTTGCTAATTTTGTTATGAGTAAGCTGCTATAAAAGGAGGAAATTTCGTATTGTTGAATCCTCAAGCTAAACTCAATTCAGTAGACTATTTTAAAACATTGTTAGAAAAATACATCTCTCACTATTTTTATCTTTTAAATAAGAAAAAAGACCTTTCTTATTAGAAAAAAATATTTTATATCGGACAAACCTGTTATCAAAGTAAAAGATAACCATGAAAAAATATTGTATCAATTAAAGTAGTTGATATGTAACAGATCTAATTTTGCATTGAATTTCTCTTTAACTGACTATATGTAACTGTCTGTTTGTGACACCAGGTACTGTCTGGTGAATTTTTCGTTGTATATATTTGAATAAAATTTCATCAAGAGAAAAAAGCGTGTCGGATACAGTGCAAGGTGATTTGCTGTCACTATATCTCAGTAGCATGAGTTCGAATCCCGGCGAGGGAACAGATCTAACATTGTTGGGCTGTATGATAAGACGAATTATATATAAATATATATATTTATAAAACGTCTGAAAAATAGTCAAATGATTTTTCCCACAAGATCGCTGGATCGTTACGAGTAACGATACATGTATATATTTAAAATGTTCTGTCAAATAGAAATAATGAAAACATATAAGTAAGAATGTAAGTACGTCTAAACACGTGACAGCTCTACGACAGACACAATTATTGGATCACCAGTAAAGGTGATACACGACTGAAAACACATATTATATTGCATAATTACTCTTAATATCATTCAGCACTACAATGTAACTTCTGCAAATTTGCGAAACATACATTATTGTTTTTACCTGTCAGTGATTCGAACTCGTGAGATATCGAAGCAACACTGCATGCTCTGTACCCAGCGCTTTCGACCACTTAGATTGAACCATATATTGAGGTTTGATAAGAAGACATCTGTTCATGTATATTTCAATTATATACCATATATATTTCTATCGACTGTTCTTTACTTACACTAATATTCTCAATCTACTTTACATATAAATGTTACAATACATTTCTATCACTTTGGTCCTCATGGCAATGTAAGAATGTTTGAAAGAGACATCAACACGACCAAAGAGCAGAAAACACCACAAGGCCACTAATATATCTGAGAGAAAATCCAGCACCCGGACGCGGGCCTCATGTAACCCCTAAAAAATCATGTACAGACATTGGACAAAAGTGAGTTCCCACTCAAAAAATGTCCTATCATTTCAACAAAAATCGATATTTTTTAAACAAAATAGTACAAAGTGACTTTCAAGCGATTTTTGTAATATAGATACCATAATTAGTTATCAGGTACCAGGATTATAATTTAGTACGCCAGACGCGCGTTTTGGCCACACAAGACCCACCAGCGACGCCCACATCAAAATATTTATAAAGCCAAACAAGTTCAAAGTTGAAGAGCATTGATGATCCAAAATTCAAAAAATTGGTGCCAAATACGGCTACGGTAATCTATGCATGGGATAAAAAAATAACAGTCTCCGGGACAAGTTTGCAATTCCGCTGAGTGCAAAAGTTGTCACTTTAATTTTTGGAGTTAAGTCAAAATGAAGTTGATAACTTGGTTGGTATTGGTTCCCTGATATTTGTCCTAAACATTTTTTGCTCTAGCACCACTGTTGAAAAAGTTATGCCCCTTTTTTCAACAATTTCCTCAGAGGAAAAGTAGTTTTCTTCAAGGGAAATCAAATTTCCCTAAAGGAAAAAGATTTTTCCTCAAGGGAAATTGTTTTTTCCTCGAGGGAAAAAGATTTCCCTTAGGGAATTTGCTGCATAAACATTTCCTTTGAGGAAATTCTATTTCCTTAGAGGAAATTCTATTTCCTTTGAGGAAATTCTTTTTCCTTTTAGGAAATTTGCGGCTTCAAATTTTCCTTTGAGGAAAATCTATTTCCTTTGAGGAAATTTGCCGCTTCAAATTTTCCTTTGAGGAAATACTTTTTCCTGTGAGGAAATTTGCAGCTTCAAATTTTTCTTCGAGGAAAAACTTTTTCCTGTGAGGAAATTGTTGACAAACACTTTTCCTTGAGGGAAAATTCAAGACATTAAATTTCCTCTAAGGAAATCATTGTTCTACAAATTTCCTCTAAGGAAATTTCTGAACATCAAATTTCCCTTAAGGAAATGTTTTTCCCTATTTTTCCTCTATGGAAATTTCATGATAGTATCAATATAATTTTTCCTTGCCTGAATTATTGATACAAAAGATAATTAAAACTTTAAAACAAATTTTCATGGTGAGTATTAAACATACAAAAACAAAAGGCTGACTGTTTAGTATGTTTAAGACAATACAATAATAAGCAAAACACTATGAATATCATACTATTTGTGATGTTATTAATATTGTGCTCATATTTGCATATTAAATAAAATAAACACTTTTTATGTTAATTTAACTTGTCTTCTGTTTCAGCTGCTGTGTACAATTATTCGACTCCCTACATAACAGTTCAGTGCATAAATAATTCCATCCACAAGACATCTTCCTTCAATTGGTTGAATAAATTTTGGCAACTTGTTCTTCAAACATCTTCTCTGTATATTTGATATGATGGAGCCATGTACATGAATGGATAAAGCAGTTGTTTATTTCGACAACAAACATGACAAAGATACTATTTTTTTTCTTAATTTCTCCATAATCCATCAGCGAATATGTAGTTTGTTACATTTTACACAATTGTGTTCTTGTGCATCTTTGATAGTAACATGTACTCCATTTTTTTAATAGCAATTTTGTAGAATTTTTTCTATTTCTTTTTCCAGAAAAACACACAGTTCATTTCACATTAATTAATACCATTAGCACATTATGTAGAAAAGTATGAACAATACCTAGACCTGAACAGTCAGACTGTATTAATGTTCAATGTAATTAAAATGTTGAGTCAAACATTAATTAAAGTTTTAGATACCATTTGTATCAATTATTCAGTCTTGTAAAAATTATATTCATACTGTTGGTATACATGGTATAGTGAAGAAAATTGTGTTTAACAATTTAAAAATAAGAGAAATTTGTTGTCTTGAATTTTCCCTCAAGGAAAAGTGTTTGTCCATATTTCCTCACAGGAAAAAGTATTTCCTCTAAGGAAAATTTGAACCTACAAATTTCCTCACAGGAAAAAGTATTTTGTAAACAGAAAATTTATAAAAATTACCACATTATTGATATTTAGGTGACTACTGGGTGGTGATACCCTCGGGGTCGAAACGTCTTCCAGCAGTGGCATCGACCCTGTGGTGTAAATAGTTATCAAAGGTACCAGGATTATAATTAATACGCCAGACACGCGTTTCGTCCACACAAGACCCACCATCGACGCATAAGATGTAGAAATGTCTGAAGTTTAATTGTTTATTTTGTTATAAATTTTTGAAGTATGTTTTCATTATCTGATTCGTCTACAAAAGACTCATCATCGACGCTCGAATGAAAAAAAATTAAAAAGGCCAAATAAAGTACCAAGTTGAAGAGCAATGAGGACAAAAAATCCCTAAAAGTGTTGTCACATACTGCTTAGATTATCTATTCCTGAGATAGAAAAGCCTTAGTATTTCGAAAATTCAAGTTTTGTAAACAGTTAATTTCTAATTATGACCATATCAATGATATATATAGTTCATGTCAACATAGACTACTTGGCTGGTGATGAGGAATAAAAACTCCACCAGCTGTGGCATCGACCGACATTATTTTATAAGAGGAGCTTGGAAAAGCCACATAAATTGCAGTGATAACAAGCATAATGGTGTCTGTTGTGTTTTCTCATCAAGTTGTATCTTAAGAAAACTTATGAGAGATGAAAGGGAACAAAATTGAGAAACCGAATAAATGGAACATATCCATTCAAAGTTAGTGTGATTTCAATTGCTCAATAGTCAACAAATAGTTCTTGGCAATGAGCGCTACATTTCAAGTGTTTATCGGGCTTTCAAATATCCAAAAATTGTAAAAAAAAAACCAACCTTAACTAAGGTATTTATGTTTTTAGATGGTACCTTGTATATGCCACTGTTCCTAGTCAGAAATATCTGGTCTTTGTTAGTCTTGTTTTTTGTTTGTTTTTGTTTATTAATATGTTTCCGCGTATAGTGTGGCGTCCATTTGGCTGGAATAATAGTCAGTGAAAAGGTTATATATCAAATAGACGAGGCTAAGGACCTTAAACTTTTTCTTTTATTATTATTTATTATGTATTATATATTTGATAAATTTTCTATTTAAACGGTTGAAACAAAACGTGATTACAATTCTCATTTAGTCTATTCCAACGATCGTAAAAATAGTCTGCATGGTCTTTGATGGATAGTTGTCTGTAACATTTAGAGTCATACCACAGTTTATCTAGATACACATATAAAAAAATCATAATGTGATTGGTTAGTATGTTTGTCGTGGGGTTGCTGTTACATATACATTTTTATTCATTTCGCTCAATTAACAGGATAATAGAAATATGCTAGCAAAATTTCATATGTTTTTATTACAGAAATATATATGACTATGTTTTGGCTCATATAACGCATATATAACAATTATTATTTATAGAACATTCAAAGCATTATTAAGCCTTTTACAAATTCTGTATGGAAAATAACGACATCTTAAGTAATTTCGACGTCTACATTCATTTAAAACAGAAACGGAAATAATGACTTTTTTTCCAAGGCCGCTGACACTAATGACAAACATTTTACTGATGTTTATAGAAAATGCGCTGTATTTGAGGAATACAAATATTATGTCACAAGAAAACTATAATTCACCATTTTGACTTCAAACACACTTACAAAAATATCATTAAATTACATCTTTAAATTCTGTTTAGCCTTTGAAATAAATTGTATCCCAAGTCTTCCTCGAGAAAATACTTAAAAAGCAAAATGCTTCTAACGTGTGGGGTATTAATGACTTCCTAATAGAGCCAGTCTGAGAAAGCGGATCTTAACTTCTCTTAAAATTGCAACAACTATGTAAAAAACAAACTATACGCTTTCAAAATACGAATTACAATTATTATTTTTTTTTTAGTACAAATTATAGTTTGTACAAAATGATAATTTGTACACAACATATACACTTCAACGTCCTTGACACGATAATAATAATCCATACCTAAAAATAAGAAAAGCATATACACATGTTCTATTGCAATCTTAAAATGACATTGACATATATAAAAGAAAAAGGCTGATAAACGACTTTTATATTTCATTTAATGTCCAATTTGAGTGTTCTCAATTATCGAACTTATTTATCAAATCAGTCTGAACATTTGTAGGACGAATGAAAGGAGACATATGGTTTACTTCAGGGTGACTTCAACATCACCACTAAATACTCCTGAACAAAATACTTGATTCTTGATAGACATATACATAAAGTATATAATCTCTCATACATTTTTATGAGACAAACCATTTCGTATGTCCCTAATTATTGTTTTTATAAATAAGAAGATGTGGTATAAGTGCCACGAATTTAACTCTCCAATCCAAGTAACAACAAAGAAACTGATAAACAAGGATAGGTCAAAGTAGTAATTTGCTTACACAGAACAGCAAGCTGTAAAGGACCCTAAAATGACTAGTGTAAAACTTTTCATTTTGAGGGCCGTATGTTCCACTGAGGTATCCGGGGAAAGTGCATCGGTCATAAAAAAATAAAAAAATATTAGTAGTTGGTATTTACCATAATGCATATTGATGCAGCAGACTTTCACCAGATGTTTAATTTATAATCAAAGTGAACAGATACAGATATTTGTGTGTTTTCATGATTTCTTCTCCATGATCATTCGTCGACCTCCTCGTTTATTGAGAAATAGCAGTAATATACGCATCTTTTAGCGTTAAGTAAGTGTTATATCATGAGTTCAATATTCATTTTTCGTATGTGAATCAAATGAAGGCATACGTACAGTAATTTGGAGCCACAAAAATGATAGAATAAACAGAGGAATAGTTAATCACAGTTAACGACCAAAACAAATATAATATTTCTTCACTATAAATATTAAATAAATAGTTCATGGGGGCGTGAATTTAAACTGATTTTACCACAGGGTTGCTCTTTGTGCCGCCATGTTACCCCTTGTTTGTGCTCGTGGCACAATATTTAAATAAGGGCTAACCAGTGGTAAAGTTCGTATAAATTCAAGTCCCCATGAATTATTTCTAAAGTATTTATTATTTAGACGTCACAGTATTTCGATAATATTTAGTTACGTTCACGTTCAATCATACATAATTCCCATTTTCGCATATTAATGTAGTATATTGTAGTTTCAAAAGTTTTATAATCGCAAAAATCAAATGGACTGAGATACGTAAGTGTGGTGTGTACCCTGGTTTTTTTTTACTCTAACGTTAAACCCGTTTGACATGAACTGATGTAAATAACAAAGGGCATAAACAATAATAATTTTTGTTTAGAAAGCTAACGGACTAATACTTGTACATTAATGAACGAAAAACAAGTATAGCAACAACGACAACCACTTAATAACAGGCTCCTAACTAAGAAAATGCACATATAGAATCTGGCAGAGTAAACATGTTAGCGGCATCCAACACTCACTCTTCGTATCTACGTATTAAATTTCTTTCGCATTTGTTGTATTACGGCAGATTAAGAATGTGAATGACAAACGTTTAAAAAACCCATCAAGCGTATTTGTTAAATGAATAAAAAAAAATTGAAAATACTTGTGAATACTAAAAACAAAAAGACATACAAGTCATTGGTATTTTTCATGTGTTTTTGATGTTTAATTTTGGAAGCAACAACAATTGGATTTACTTATTTGTTGTACCTATCATATCTTTCACTTATTTTATTTTTTGTATTGTGCAGTCATCACATAAAGCAAGAAGAGTTGAAAAGTTGAATGTCAAAGTTGTAAAATTGTTACTTTGTATTTTACTGTTACAAATCACCATTAAGCCGACATGAATGAAATAATTCTTACTCACCTAAGAACATTTGTTAGTATGTTTTTTACAGTGAGTTTTGTTATGGTTTTATAGAATTATAGAGAAATAAATCAAAATCACATTTTTAAGGGGTTCTCATTTTGTAATGTTTTAGTAAAAAGTATAAAGTATACGGAATTTTGTTCACAAATCTTTTAATATTCATAATCCTTCATAGATGGTATTATAGATAGAATACATTCAAAACAGTTAAATAGAAAATTGAGAAATCACATTTTTTTTGGGTAAAAATTAGCTCGTGTGACAAATATGTGGAAACCTAGCTCTTCATGTAATAACGTCGTTGTGTTTACCTTAAGTTAATTAACAACTACCTCACACAAAAAAAAACTTTAGAGGTTGTGGTTGTTCTATTCTGTCAGTCAAGATCAGTCAACTGCGAGTACTCTCAAATCTTTGCCTAGTGTCTTTTTGTTATTGGGATGTACAAGTACCCAGTCACGTCCACTTGTATGTGTGTCCATCTGAGAAGTTACGCCTTTTCAACGGATTTTTATAGTAAGTTCGTTCTTATGTTGTAATGTTATACCACTATCCTGCTAATATGTTTAACCCCGCCACATTATGTATGTATGTGCCTGTCCAAAGTCAGGAGCCTGTAATTCAGTGGTTATCGTTTGTTTCTATGTTACATATTTGTTTTTCATTCATTTTTTTGTACATAAATAAGGCCGTTAGTTTTCTCTTTTAAATTGTTTTACATTGTCATTTCGGGGCCTTTTAAAGCTGACTATGCAAAATTGAGAGAAATTGAATTTCAGAGAAGACTTAAGCGGCATATATTTGAAGCAGCGTAGACAATTTGATTATGAAAACTTTAGGACATGACTACGACTAACTTGATAAGGGCACTGTGCAAATCGTATATTTACATGTAGGATACTAATTCTTCGCCACTTTTTGCACATCAATTCGTATTTATTGATTTTAATTCTAGGACATATAATGCTTTTTCTATTTAAATACCAAACAGCATACTTCAGTATTGCAAGGATTTACCCTACAAATCCTTGAGTATTGTAAAAGGGCGAGATAGGCTTTGTATAGTTAGAAATTTTGTCAACTTTTTTTCATAAAATTAAAGTACATACAAGTTTCTATTCTAGTTTCATGGTTTCCATATAGGATTTTGTCCATACACCATTGTTGACGTCCTATTAGGTTTCTTTTACGTTTTCTTTCCATTATACAAGAAAAGATACAACGAAATTCACCAATGCAGAACAACGCAACAAGATACACCACAACACTCATCTTGATTCAATGCAATTAAGAAAGAAAAAAGAAAAAATGATGCAGAGGATTTTGTCTAAAAGTTTATTACTTGACAACCTATTTATTGGAACGAGGCCAATGTCAATCTTTTTAGGCCTATATAGATTTTTTTGTGTTGTATTGTTTTTTGTCCTGAACATACATGACTCATACATAAATATTTGACACTGGATGTTTAGTAATCAATCAATCAAAAAGCTTCTAGTAAATTATAAAATTTGTAAGGGTTTGCTATTACTGGCAACCTCAACAAAATTAATAAAATATTCCTCTCGATACTATATTTTGATTGTAACTAAGAAGACTGTATGAAATGTTAACTGGAAGAAAAATTTAGTCCATTATAAGTAAAATACGTCTGTCCAAGTTTGCTACAAACCCAGGATAGTTTAAGAAAGTTATTTTAAAAGCTTTAACCAGAGTGAATGCAATGTTTCTTTGCAGAAAAAGTAAGTCCATTTATAAGTAAAATACGGATAAACAGGTACAAAATTTTAACAAAATTTTCTTTTAGATACTAGCTTTTGATCATAAACAAGCTTCTGTCCAAGTTTGCTACAAACCCAGGATAGTTTAAGAAAGTTATTTTAAAAGCTTTAACTGTATAACTGGCCGACATGAAATCATAATACCAATTTATTTACTAATACTTTCAAAACCTATATAGATATAAGAAGATGTGGTATGAGTGTCAATGAGACAACTCTCCCCATCCAAGTCACAATTTATAAAAGTAAACCACGATAGGTCAATAAAGATATCTTGCTTCAGTGACTTTTATAATTAATGGAAACAGAAACAAAATTGATTTTATACGTACTTGACTGAACACTGAATTAACAACTATTTCAGGGTCAATGAATACAAGGAGTGTTACGTTTGTAATATCTCAGTCTTTGATAATTACTATCATGACATGTATTTTTTCTTCGAGTTCATAACATCAATCCTTAATCACAACGGATGCCTTTTAATAGGAGTTATGAGTAATTGAAGCATACTCACACAGGTTTTTATATTGATACCATTCTCACACTAGTTAATTCTTTTTTTTTCACTTTCACTTGGCTTTGGAGAAGATATTTTCGAAGGTAGAATAAATTAAACATAGCATAGAAGTTTACTTTTTATCTCATCTAGCCCCTAGCATCATATCAGGCATTGCTTGTATAAGCTGGTGGACGTTTCGTCCCCGAGGGTATTACCAGCCCAGTAAATTTCCTGTTTACAAAACTTTGAATTTTTCGAAAAACTAAGGATTTTCTTTTCCCAGGAGTAGATTGTACCTTAGCCGTATTTGGCACAACTTTTTGGAATTTTGGGTCTTCAATGCTCTTCAACTTTGTACTTGTTTGGCTTTTTAAACTGTTTTGATATGAGCGTCACTGATGAGTCTTATGTAGACGAAACGCGCGTCTGGCGTATTAAATTATAATCCTGGTTCCTTTGATAACTATTTTATTGCCATTACTTAAAATCATTTAATATCGTCTAATTTGAGAAAATATTCAAACGAAATGTTTTACTAACGATACTGAGAAGACCCAAAACTAATTTAGTTTTCGTGGACAAACCCAAGTGAGAACTGAGTAGAACCATACAAATAGTAAATGCATGCATGTTCTTAGATACCATGTCCCATATTAAATTCTACGTAATGCAGAAATGCACATAATGTGTTCCTCTCCTAGCTATCTAAGATCAAAGATAAGGAACATATTTTGGCATAAACATTTGGTAGGTAGTCAGTGTCTCCTCCATGATAGTGTTGAACTAAATATTAAATAAACAACACTGTTAATGTTTATAGTTTGTTTCATGTTGGCTGTCAATGTGCAACACAGTTTATAATATTGAACCCTATGAAAAAACACAGAAAACTATTTTGTCAGGAAATACTGTCAAACATCCGCACATACTTTCCACACTGATCTTTGTCCACACTTGTATAAGCTCCAAAAATGACACGAGATAATTCGTGTTTAATTGACGTCAAAATATTGACTTAATTTTTGTTTTTATTGCTTATTTCTTCAAAACAATGTTTATTTCACAAATGAAATTTGACACACACATGCACTGTGTCTTATTGCTTTCATCAGGGTGAAACATATCGTGTTGATTCACGCCATAATTTTGCTTTCGATGAAAATGTGGTAAAATTTTAGTATTTCTATAAATCTGAAATACTTTCCGCTTTCCGCTTTCGTTTTATATGATATATTTAAAGTATAAATTATATTACAATTACCAACCATAATGAGCGCAATCATTTTATTTTTCATGTTACATAGAGAATAATACTTTTCCCAGCTGAATTTTTTGTTATAGACTTCCTTATTTGCTTAATATCCACATCGTAATATCCCTCGACCAATATCATCCCTTGGGCCTAAAGGCCCTCGGGCTGATATTGATATCTCGGGATGATACGGCATGTGATACGGATTTTGCCATGTATTATTCTGTTTATCATATATTTTGATGGAATCAGATTCATGGGATATCCATTTTTTTTTAATCGTCCGAAATTATAAGCAAGAAAAGAACATTGTGATTGTGCTGTATTTTCCCAGCTGAATTTTTTGTTATAGACTTCCTTATTTGCTTAATATCCACATCGTAATATCCCCCATAACCAAATTTTATTCTCAATATACGTTTAAGACAATGTATTAAAATGCATCCACCAACGATACTATTCTTATATTTCAACAAAAATTAATATTCAAAAAATAAATATCGTAAGATGTAAAATGATTAAAGTTTTATTGTTTATTTGGCGATGGTATTATTCGTGATCTGGTTCATTTTAACTTCTGGCGAGGTGAACACCAAGAAAAATATTTATTGGAAAGTTTGCTACCTTTTCTAATCAAATTAAAATCGTAAAAATTTTCATTTGTGTTTAACCATCAGGTAATGAAGAGACTTCATAAAAAATAAGACTAAACAATAAAACTTCAGATATTTCCATCTTATTGTGTCTTTTTTTATATAGATGAAAATCGCTCGTGAAGTCACTGGGTACTATTTTTTTTGGAAAATATTGATTTTATTTGAATTGCTAGTACATTTTTGTTAGTTTGAACTCATTTTTTTCCCTTTCATGCCAGGAAATACAGCAACTGGACGTGATAGGTCAATAACAAAAAATTCAGCTGGGAAAATACAGCACAATCACAATGTTCTTTTCTTGCTTATAATTTCGGACGATTAAAAAAAAATGGATATCCCATGAATCTGATTCCATCAAAATATATGATAAACAGAATAATACATGGCAAAATCCGTATCACAGCCCTCGGGCTGATATTGATATCTCGGGATGATACGGCATGTGATACGGATTTTGCCATGTATTATTCTCTATTTAATAACATGTTGTAGTCTTCATTTTACTCGTCTTTGTAAGTTATTACTTTTACCGTTTAGTTTATTTTTGTAAATATTCATTTGACGTGGCTCGGTATATCCAATCATTGTGTTATTGTGCTGTTGTATATTTTTGTATTCTTGTCCTCCGTTTTCGCTTATGTGCTTTGTCTATATGTCTTGATTTTCTTTGTTGACATATTTGTTTGTGTTTATAGTGATTAGACCTTAGCCGTATTTGGCACAACTTTTTGGAATTTTGAATCATCAATGCTCTTCAACTTTGTACTTGTTTGGGTTTATAAATATTTTGGATTTGAGCGTCACTGATGAGTCTTATGTAGACGAAACGCGCGTCTGGCGTACTAAATTATAATCCTGGTACCTTTGATAACTATAGCACAATGTTGACTGTTGTATCCCTACTTTTGACATTTTTACCTGTTATGTCTGTTTGTCTTGTTCACACATCGTTGTCAATACAATGGAGATGTTAAGCTAGCTATCGAACTAGGTTTGAATCACCATTTTCTACATAAAAAATGACTTTACCAAGTCAGGAATATGACAGTTGTGATCCAATCGTGTGATGTGTTTGAGCTTTTGATTTTGCCTTTTGCCTAAGGACTTTCCGTTTAGAATTTTCCACGGAGTTCGGTGTTTGTTTTTGTTATTTTACTTATTTGACGGGGTGTATAAAATATAACGAAATGCAAGTTATAAGACAATGCAGTGAATGAAAACAAGTAGAACTATCAGAAATGAGATGCCTTATGCATACACTTTAACCGGGCCTTGGTAATTTATGTTGGTCATGGTCATTTCGCTTCTGTTATAAGTACCTAATCTAACATAGGACATTTTAAATTCTTTAAAACTGTTTTTTACTGTGTGTATTGATGAGTGTGTGTATATTTCACATTGTATAGAGGAATAGGGGAGGGTTAATGTCTCACACAATATGTTTAACCACGCCGATTTTTGCGCCAGTCACAAGTCAGGAGCCGAAATCGATCTTACCATGAAGATACGATGTCCATCGATAATTTGGATAATCCGGAGACTGTTCCAACTAAACCAAAGTGAAAGGCCGAAATGAACAAAGAAATGTCTACATTTCATTCAATTGACCAATTCAACAATCGTTACGTTGCAGCCTAATCGCCTTTTTTCAGTCAATATTCTCTATCGTGTATAATCATTGTGGAATCCATTTGGTTTTACCATTGTTTAAATGTTAACCAGCGAAAATCACTCGTAAAAATAGTTTTAATCAAGACTTGATCTATCTTAAAAGGTAGACAACTGAAATGTTTTCTCACTGAATATTTTGTTCTGAAAAAGACATATACTAGTAATTGTATCATTTGCTACAGCCCCTATTAATCTACGTTTTCATCAATTTATTTTTCATGTGCACTGATAATATGAGTCCGCCCATTTACGTGTTTATTTGCTATGGTGTTACATTTCAGCTTATTTATTTTTTTATTTTCACCAATATAGCGTTTCCACAAATAAATTGTTTAAACTGCATATACCAAGTGCGTTTAATAAAAACCATGGAAATGTCATATCATAGCAAATTAAAACGCTTTGAGACATGGAAATTTAATAGTAGTAAAATAATTGCTTTATTTAACATATCGACAGACATTTCTTACAAGTTGTTGTTTTTTGGAAATTGGTTAATTAAGTTTCAACAGTCCTCGTGAAATTAAATATATCTTTGATGAAATTTGCCCTTGCTATGTTTTATTGTTTTAATGCTAAAAATACAGATTTACCTGTTCGTGAGAAATGTTAGCATAATTTTATTGGATACAACTGAAAGTTATAACATATATAAAGCATATCTGGATTACAGCATTAATAATGGTATTCATACATATCATTGAAAGTAAAAAGGTGCATTTTAATAAGTTAATGGATAATGAGTGGCCTGTAATAGGGTAAATAAAGAGAATGAACCTGTATATATGCACAGTCTGTTATTATCACATTGGTACTGGATGTACCAGTAAATGATTTAGCACACAATGAAATATTTTGTTCAAGCAATAACTTATCTACATTTCAACTCTTCAGTCAGTGTAAGTTGAGAAAAAAATGACATCTCACCAGCTTCTATTAAAATCACGTTTATCAGGATTCATAACCTTTCTTCGCTGTCTGAGGAAATTCTCATTTTGTGGTCTTTGTTGTTACGCGTCGTCATGCGACGAACGTTTTGTCGGAATGTCTTTTTCAAATCTAATGGATTGTTCCTTGATTTTGGGCCTGGTCTTTTGATAGACTTTCCCATATTTTTCGCCTTTGTGTGGTGAGTAAAATTTTCATAGATATCGTCTATTTCTTCCGGTGAGATATTTGTTTCGTGTGATTTACTACCGGGTTTTCTATTACTATGAACAACAAAGTCCGGTTCCGAAGAAACAGATATTTCTTTAATTTTCTGAATGACTGATTCTGGATCAGAATCTTTACTTCGTAAATGTGTTGCAGCAAGAAGTTGCAAAAATGTTCCATATCGGTGACGGATCATACCAAAGAATTGCATAAATAATAAAATTGCGAATATGACTAAAAATAGAAGTCCAAGTGGTTCAATAGTAATTGTACTCCCATCAACTGTTGGTATTTTAATATTCAAAACTGCTTTAACTTCATTCATTGCCGTCATAATAACAAGCCATAGACCATTTACGAAGAAGAATGCAAAAGCTACTTTATTTCTAAAGTCTTTCAGACTTTCAGCAACTGCCTTTTCTTTCTTTTTATCTTGATTCAATGGTGCAAGATAGTTTACAATCAGTTCATTCCAAAAGTTTATTTCATCCTGTTTAAGGCGTTTAATTGTACCATGTTGGTCTGCCCAAGAATCTTCGTCAACTGCATTATCCTCTTCGGTCGACTCTTTCTTCTTCTTCCGTCTCATTGATTTCTGCATCAAGGGTGCGTTATCATATTCTTCTCCATCAACATTTTTAAATATACTAACCACGCTTTCTAAAGAACGCAGTATTATCAAGTTATTAATCCACTGAAAAATTGACGGTACTAAATCTCGACATGAAACATCTTTGATTTTGCTACTTTTAACTTGCTTAAGAATATCCTCAATGACCTCACCGGAAACCACTCCCAGTTCATCCTCAGTCGTCTTCTTTTGAGTTTTTTGTACTTGATTTTCTAAAACAGCCGTCTGAGTTTCCCTTGTTCCCCAAGAAACATTGTTTAAGTTGCAAATCGCGTAGATAATCAAGAATAGGTAGCCAGCTGGAATGCATATGAAATAAAGAACTCCCCAAAACAAATCAGTAAGTTCGTGGGGATGGAAAAGTCCGGCTATAAGAAAAACGCCTATTAATACATACATAAACACAGCAGACGGAGTGAAAAACCCTTCTTCTGAAATGTTTACAATGGTTCCAACTATAACCGCCATCATTAACATTGCATATATTGCACTCAATATCATCGCTATTGTTAGCTGTGTCTGTGATTTGAACTTTAAACAAATAAAGATGAAAAGAATTGTTGGTGCATATGTAACGATGTATGCAACTACGGCCGATGTGCTGAAAACAGTTCTGACTGCTGATTGCATTGCGAGTAATACAGTTGACGGACCCAAAACGGAAGACAGGAACAAGACAACTTGGTAGAAGATATAAAGGTATGATATGTTCGGATTGTTTCTGGTCGTTTGGGTGTAGCTCATAAGTAAATCTAATATATTTGCCATAGTAGATGGCATCCATCTTCTTCTTTGGTTGAAGAACTCTCGAAACTCCTCTGGTGCAAACGTCAATGCCTCTGCAGCTGCACAGTATTCAATACGATAACCTTGTTGTAACATGAGCGTGCACAGCCATCTATCTTCACCTGAAAAGTGGGAATAAGGATTTAGCATAGTAAAAAACCATGTTCACTAGACATAACAAATTTTTCTGATTTAGATAATTATTAAGAAACTTCTAAAACGTTATGATACAAAACTCACGAGAAAGTTGTTTGATTGTTGATGTGAAAATTATCCACCGAAGACCAAAAAGACTTTAATGAAATCAAATATGGATTAGCGTACGACCTTTAACAGCTGAAACATGTTTTGAGCACTATACCTTCTTCTTTATCCGATCATAGTGCGACAGCTCAGCATAGAAATAAACCGCACAATCAGTTGGAAACTTTATTCATATCAAATTTAAACAAAGCACAAACATAAAGAAACGGAACGACAAAAGACACAAAGTTTCAATCTAAGAGTGCTTGAAGTTACTGAAATCTAGCTCAAAGTCAATTACAACTTGTAAATAGAATGTATAAATTAATACATATCCAACGGATTTCGCCTAATGACTTCAGAAAGAGTCGGATAAAAAGCCAAAATATAATGTAAATGTATCTTTACAAAATGCGTTTTATGAACTTGATTTTTTAATATGGTGTAGGTTCCGGAAATTGAAAAGGACGAACTTATATGAGAAAAAGATAGAAAATCAAAACTCCAAACTGCAAGGCATATTCAAAACAGAAAGTTTATTCTCGCCTTTAATGATAAACATTAAAGGCGAGAATAAACTGTTAAATATAGGGGGTCTGTTTTTGTCTCATCAGCAGAATAACCAAACAAATGTGTAGAAGAACGTATGGTAAACATCAGTTTAAGAAGATAAAAATATTAAATCTTATATCAACTTTAAGGAATATGAAATCAAAGTAAACTAATATATTTATTGATATCCCTGTTTAAGATATCAGATGTACAGAAAAAATGCTTTCTTAAATTTTAATAGTTGTGTGTCTATAAGTGAGTATAGATATAAAAAGATGTGGTATGAATGCCAATGAGACAACTCGACATCCAAGTCACAATTCATAAAAGAAAAACCATTAGAGGTCAAAGAACGGTCTTTAACACTGGGCCTTGGCTCAAACCGAAACAGAAAGCTATAAAGGGCCCGAATAATGAATAATATTAAACCATTCAAACAGGAAAAACAACTGTCTAATATATACAAAAATCGAGAAACGAGAAACAAGTACGAACCACATCAACGAACTACTGAACATCAGGTTCATGACTTAGGACAGATGCATACAAATGCAGCCATTTAAACGATTTAGAGGGTACCAATTTCCACCCTTACCTGAAACAATAGTGTAACATCACAACATAGAAAGACACACTATAAAATATCAATTGAAATGGCTTATCTCAATTAAAAGACATATTAACACAAGTGAACATACACTTAATGAATAAATTTGATATGTTTTCTTGAGAAGTCGTTATGAAATTTTCTTTCTTCTTACCTTGATCGTATTGCAAATAATGTTTGGGTTCTGTTGGTAATTTGGCATACGTTCGCATGATGTTATCGTCCATTAAAGCTTTAGCACGAAACAGACTAAAACATCCGGGACTACAAAGCACACAACCAAAAACATGCTCTGCTGACTTTTGTAACCAATGTCCTATAGCATATTCAAATTTCTGGTACCACACAACAGGACCTAAAATTTAAAAAAAAAATAATATGTTTAATGCGAACGTTATTATTTAAAATATTGAAAATATATTAAACATTATAAAATTTCAAAAGTTTAAAATCAAATTTCATAACAGTCTCGTTTAAAGAATTTTTTTGTCAACATGATTGATTTTTTCTTTCTTAATTACAGTACGTTTAAGAATATTTAAATCTATTTAACTTTTTATTAAATTTTTAAAGTTTAAACAATTTGTATTATCATATATTGGTGTTTGAAGTTTCGAAGGTGCCTTACCAGACCCTCCAGGTTTAATACGACCACACGTCGCTCCAACTTTCGTGTTTTTCTTCATTCTGTCTATGAGTAGCTGAAGTGCTTCTGGAGAAAAGTCAACATCACCATCTAAAGCCATTACATATGTATTCTCGGCCTGCATTGTTAAGATAAAGAAACGATTTGAATGTATTACCTCAAATACAATGGCATGATAACTTAATTGACAACAAAAAAGAAGTGGAATTCTCACAGGTTTTAATTTTTTTGTTTTTGTAAAGACTATAAACTAGAGGCTCTAAAGAGCCTGTGTCGCTCACCTTGGTCTTGTGCATATTAAATAATGGACACGGATAAATTCATGACATAATTGTGTTTTGGTGATAGTGATGTGTTTGTAGATCTTACTTTACTGAACATTCTTGTTGCTACAATTATCTCTGTCTATAATGAACTTGGCCCAGTAATTACAGTGGAAAATATTTTCTACAAATTTACAAAAATTTATGAAAAATGTTAAAAATTAACTATAAAGGGCAATAACTCCTTAAGGGTCAATTGACCATTTTGGTCATGCTGACTTATTTGTAAATCTTACTTTGCTGAACATTATTGCTGTTTACAGTTTATCTCTATCTATATAATAATATTCAAGATAATAACCAAAAACAGCAAAATTTCCTTAAAATTACCAATTCAGGGGCAGTAACCCAACAACAGGTTGTCCGATTCATCTGAAAATTTCAGGACAGATAGATCTTCACTTATAAACACTTAAACTGCATGTCAGATTTGCTCTAAATGCTTTGGTTTTTGAGTTATAAGCTAAAAACTGCATTTTACCCCTATGTTCTATTTTTAGCCATGGCGGCCATCTTGGTTGATTGGCCGGGTCATGCCACACATTTTTTAAACTAGATATCCCAAAGATGATTGTGGCCAAGTTTGGATTAATTTGGCCCAGTAGTTTCAGAGGAGAAGATTTTTGTAAAAGATTACTAAGATTTACGAAAAATGGTTAAAAATTGACTATAAAGGTCAATAACTCCTAAAGGGGTCAACTATAATAATATTCAAGATAATAGCCAAAAACAGCAAAAATTCCCTAAAATTACCAGTTCAGGGGCAGCAACCCAATAACGGGTTGTCGGATTCATCTGAAAATTTGAGGGCAGATAGATCTGGACCTGATAAACAATTTTACCCCCTGTCAGATTTGCTCTTAATGCTTTGGTTTTTGAGTTATAAGCCAAAAACTGCATGTTACCCTTTTTTTTTTTTAGCCATGGCGGCCATCTTGGTTGGTTGGCCGGGTCACGCCACACATTTTAAAACTAGATACCCCAATGATGATTGTGGCCAAGTTTGGTTTAATTTGGCCCAGTAGTTTCAGAGGAGAAGAATTTTGTAAAAGTTAACGACGACGGACGACGGACGACGACGGACGACGACGGACGACGACGACGACGGACGACGACGACGGACGCCGGACGCCAAGTGATGGGAAAAGCTCACTTGGCCCTTCGGGCCAGGTGAGCTAAAAAGAAAAAGAGAAAAATCCTTTTTTATATCAATTTTGATAATTGTGCGTGCATGTCTTCAATATATAATTTAAAGCGTCAAAATTAAAAATATTAATAAACGGCAGTGAAAATAAATATATTATGATAATCGCCAAGTCAGTTGAAGCCAGATTGTTTGAGTAGCATGAATACATTTTTGAATTTTGGAGACGGTTTTTAGCAAACAGATAATTTGACGTAAAAGCAATTGATGATTGAATAGTAAATATATAAACGCTACAAATTTAACTGAACCGGATGCGCATTTGAACAATTAATGTCTCTTCGGTGAAAATCAAGGCAAAAATATTTGAAAACCAAACCTTTATATATACAAGAAAAATTTGGTCAACCAAATGGGCACAAAGTATAGCAAAAACCTGACAATGAATCAGAGCTTTGCACAATAGAGAGATATCTTTCCTAACGAAAATTGATTTATAAAATTTTGTAGTTAGTAAAAAGTAACAAAGTTACCAAACTCCAAGTCATTCAAAACGAAAATTCCCTTATCAAATGGCAAAATCAAAAGCTCAAACACATCAAACGAATTAAAAATAAACAGCTGCGCCATGAGCGCATGATACGCCCGACGTCTTATGTGGAAGTCTTATGCAATAATCATAAATAGTTTATGAGAAAGTTTTAAGCAATAACCATATATTGTGTTAGAGACACGGCGGGACATGTGAAACCCCCCACCCTGTTTTTTTTTACAAAAACTAAATATTACCAAATAAAATTTTGAATCAAAACCAAAAAGTATACAGATCTTTAGATTAATATATCAAAGAAGTGTGTAAAGTTTTAAGCAATAATCATAACTTATTTTTGAGATACGGCGCGACATGTAAAAAACCCTCCCCTGTTTTACAAAATACTCAATAACTCAAAAATAAAATTTTGAATAATCACCAAAAAGTATACAGATCTTTAGATTAATAGAACAAAGAAGTGTGTAAAGTTTTAAGCAATAATCATAAATCGTTTTTGAGAGTCGGCACAACATGTAAAAAAAAACCTCCCCCTTTTTTACAAAATACTAATAACTCAAAAATGAAATTTTGAATCATCACCAAAAAGTATACAGATATTGAGATTAATATAACAAAGACATGTGTAAAGTTTTAAGCAATAATCATAAATAGTTTTTGAGATATGGCGCGACATGTAAAAAAAAACCTCCCCCTTTTTTACAAAATACTCAATAACTCAAAAATGAAATTTTGAATCATCACCAAAAAGTATACAGATATTGAGATTAATATAACTAAGAAGTGTTTAAAGTTTTAAGTCATAATCAAGAATCGTTTTTGAGATACAGTGCGACATGTGAAAAAAACACACCCCTGTTTTAGTTATAAAGTGCCGTAACTCAAAAAGTTAAAATCTTATTTTCACCAAAAAGTATACAGATCATTTGACCATCATAAGAAACAACTATATTAAGTTTCATGAAATTTGGATAAGTCGTTCTCAAGTTACGGTGCGACATGTTTACGCCGGACAGACGGACAGACGGACAGACGGACAGACGGACGGACAGACAGACAGACGGACGGACACCGGACATTTGTATACCATAATACGTCCCGTCAAAATTTTGACGGGCGTATAAAAACTGTCATAATCCTGATTTTGTACAGACATTTTTTTATGTACAAAACGGTGGATTTAACCTGGTTTAATAGCTAGCTAAACCTCTCACTTGTATGACAGTTGCATAAAATTTTATCATATTGACAACAATGTGTGATCAAACGAAAAAGGTATAAAAGGTACAAAAGTCAAACAACTTTGTGTTATAATCTTAACCATAATAGAAACAAACAAAGTCATTCAAAACAGATCACATCTTTATCTCATGCTAGTGCCAATGTGCTAACTACTGGGCTGGTGATAGCCTGAGGAACTAATATTCCAAAAACAGAGGTAGCGACCCAGTGCTAGAAATAATATAAACGGTTCTAATTCTTTTGCATCAGATGCGCATTTCGACAATTTATTTCTTCTCAGTGATTCTCGAGTCCTAAAATAATTGAAAATCCATAATGACTAATTCATGTTTGCATATTCTTTTGAAATATGCAAGAACAAAAAATAATCATTTCAAAACACAGATTGTTGGTTTCATTTTAGCAATTATTTTCATTCTACTTCATGATATATCCATGTTTTGTCATATGTACGTGATACGTTTGGTGAAAGATGAATTATTACCTGTTGAACTAAACTTGGTGGAAGCCTTTCAAATATTGACTGCACACTTTCAAAATCTTCCTTCACTTTTTCTTTCATCTGCTGTATCTCGCTGTTAACTAATTTATAGCCAATCAAATAGTACAAGTACATAATCTACAATACAGTTATGTTTTGTTAAATCAAGTAAGTACTGTTTTAAAAATTTATATAGATAATTTCAAAGACAAATGTCTAAATTTCTAAGTTGTATACAGAGTAGTCAAAATGTTAACTGTTCGTGAAATCTTAAAGGAATTGTTAACTTATGACGGCTGAATATGAATATATTTGGAGAGAGAGACAGAAAAAATATTGAACATAATGTGATTATAAAAAAAAATGGTTAATTCGCGTTTCAAATACCTGCTGGAGAAAGTATAGACAATATGATTCAGCCTTTTATGGGTGTATGCCATACAAAAAAGTTTGCGTAAGATTGGTTGGTGGTTGGGAGCACTCGTATAGTATTGTCTGCGTGTTTAGAATTGTCCTTTTTCCTGACCACCGACAATTATAAAAACACTTTAAATGATTAATCGTATTGGTATAGAGGTAGTATTAATTTACAAAAAATGTCTCCAAACAGTTCAAATTTTTGTGAACTAGAGGCTTTTTAGATCCCTTGTTGTTAACCAGGGATATGTGTATCTCTTACACTGTGAACTACAATATATTTCATGATTGTAATATTTTTTAAGTTGATCTTATATTATTCATATTTAATTTTTTGCAGCCACTTATCAGAAAACAACTGAACTTCAACTACTCTAAATTATTTTCATATCTTGTCATGTTGATCATGTTTGATTGTTAAAGTTTCTATTTATCAGAGTTTTCAAGATAAATATCAAATACACGAAAATGTGTAACAACTCCATTAAGAAACAACCTTAGCCATATCGACTAATTTTTAAACTTGCCTTGGGATCATTTAGTCACTGAGATCTCATTATTTTTCAAAATAACAGACAACCCCAAAAAAAATGAATAATACAATCATTTAAGTGAATATTACAATAACGAGTTTCAGCAATAATGATTTATTGATTGATCTTGTCTTGTCATTAAAGGGCAATAACTTTAATAAGGTGTCGGCTGACATTATTTGCCCTTTCGCTTAGTTAAAGGTCTAGGTTTGTAGATATATTATGCTAATTAAATTTTATATCTCTATAATATTGATATCACGATGAGAGGCAAAAATTAAAAAAAAAGGTTATAATTCGTCATATAAGGACAGAGAATCATATAAAGAATTGTTTGACATTTTTGGACGGTTAGATTGTTACTGTCTATAGCGGTTATCAAGACCCTAGAAAATGACAACGCGTGCATTTTACCACTATTCAAGTCACATCGGCCTGGTCGATTGGCATATTTTTTAAAGTAGCTTAATAATGATCATTGCCAAGTAACAACAACTTGTAGTAAAGCTCATGTTGACTCTGTATGCAAAATTAACTAAAACATCCCACAATAAGAAAACGAAATATTTTAGTTACGTTTTGTAATTCAGGAAAAAACATGTTTTGCTTATTTAGAAAGGTATTCAAACAACTTAAATTTTATCTTTATGTATGAAAAAGAAGATGTGGTATGATTGCCAATGAGACAACTCTCCAAAAGAGACAAAATAACACAGAAATTAACTGCGCGAGAGAGAGAAAATATATTTCTTGTTTTGCACACATTATCAAATTAAGATCATTGCATTTGTTGCTTTAAATGCAGGTCGTTCACTAAAACTCATGATAAAGATTTCTATTTAACTATGATTTTTATTCAAATATATACCTGTGACCATCTCTTCTTGTGTCTAATTTTTTCTTTATCTTTGAGATGCACCACAAGTTTATTCTCTCCTGGAAACGTCCATACTAAACGTCCCCCATATGGAGTAGCTAGCTTGTCTGGAGGTGCAAGATTGATCGGCACCTGGTAAACGGCCCTAAATATAAAGTATTATAAGTCATAACATTATTCTTTTTACTGTCTATTTCATTGTTGAACAAAAACTATTTTTGCGGTGGACGCTTAACCTGTCTACAAAAACCTGCTTTATTTTAATACAATTGGCAAAGATGAATATGAAATCGTGATGTCCCGCACAATTTCAATGGGAATCATGAAACTTTCTCTTTTCGATCTCAAATTGTCGTCACTGTTGATATTTTTATATACGACTAAGTATGTTACTCTCAAGAAGGGATGGAAGGTCTTGTAACTATTTTTTTCTACTTGCATTATAAACATTGACTATCTTTTCTGTCTTTTGATTGATAAATTTTCAAAAATAATCTACTCCTTGGAAAAGACTTTGATCAGCGTTTCGACATTTTTTTGTCACTAGTGATCATCATTAAAATGCGATCAGACGAAAACCATCGGTAAAATGGTGGCGCATGGCACATACTTGTAGTTCCCAATAATACTCCACAAAATTAATTACAAATATTAATCATAATTGACAAGAATGATGTTAATATTTCTCATTTGGTTCTAATCAAATTAAATAACTAGGCTGCTAGACGCAATCATTGATACTTCTGATCATATATGACAGATCTTCGCTTTGAAGCCGAAACACAAAAAGTTTTGAAACTTGATTGATAACTGGACGACCATCTACAAACGATCGTTATTGGTTATGGTTGATAGGCATACATAACGGAAATTTTGGCGCTTATGTCTTGTCGAAATTACTTTTCGGAATCACGTTTACATCTTTTAAAGCTGTGTTTACTTTATCTGGGTTAAACTGACATAAGTGTGATGAGAAAACCATATTTTCCTAAACTGATTGGCTAAAGAACCAAATTGGGTAAGGATCATGTATGTAGAGCTATATTTAATAATCCTGACAGATGTTAAACGAAGTTATAGCCGTATGATCGATTAAGGAGATTCGCTACTCAGTTTCAAAATAACAAGCTTTTCATAACACTAGTATATATTGATAGAGGATTAATAAAGGAACCAAAAAAGCAAATAAAAATATATAGGTCAATCAAAGGTTCCAAGATTAAAATGTAATACGCAAGACGCGCGTTTCGTCCACATAAGACTCATCAGTGACGCTTAGATCAAAATAGTTATAAAGCAAAACAAATACAAAATTGAAGAGTTGACCAATGTGCTTGTTTTCGAGCCATTGATATTTTGCCGGGAAAATGTTCTCTCTTAATTTTTTCATATCATGGCTTTATCATTGACAAGTTTCAGTTCGCAAAAACTTTTTAAAATTAACCAAGATTTTATAAGACTTTAAAAGATGGCTTATAATTATACATGTAAAAGATTTATAAAAAGAAAAATGGGGGTTAATGGGCAAAATTTGTAAGGCATTCAAATAGATATAACCAGAGGATTACCAAAATCTGACAAAAATCCCCAAACATGACAGACAAACGTCCTTAATGGGTATATTTGACAAGTCAGTTTCTTTTTAATCATCATCTCTCTCAATCTCTTGATATATATTTCTATTCCAAACCGTTGTATAATTTTACTTTCGTTCATCAATTAGTTACAAATGATATTACAGTAAATTTTAGAATTTGGAAAGGATATACAATTTGTTTGTACATCATAGTATACAAGGAATCACTACATACATGTTACAGGAACATGACTTGTATTTGTGTTTTTCAACTCTGGATCAAACAGCTTCAATAACAGGATCCGCACCGATTTAAAAAAAAAGTACTCAGAATAAAAAAAGAAATCAACTTTAATTGTAAATCAGACAAAACATTGTAATGAAACACGATTTTGCGTACTCTTTGAAGCTTGTTTGGCTTTATAACTATTTTGATATGAGCGTCACTGATAAGTCTTATGTAAACGAAACGCAAGTCTGGCGTACTAAATCATAATTCTGGTACCTTTGATAGCAATGATGTCAATTGGTGAAGATTTATAGCAGGTAAAAATAAAGATGAATAATGAGTATTTGATTATTTTTAAATAAGATCATTCGAATTAACAATTTCATAAACAAACGCGTTTAAATAAAGGCAACAGTAGTATAACTCTTTTCAAATTTCATAATCGATTAAGAGAAAACTAATCCGGGTTACAAACTAAAACCGAGAAAAAACATTAAATACAAGAGGAAAACACATTACAATACTTACATGCCTGCTTCGGACATTATTTCCATTAATTGTTGAACAAATTCATTTGGTTCTCGTTTCTTCCCTTCTCCTTCTTTTCTTTGTGTTGTTTCCATGGCATCATCAAACATGATATGTGCTAAGGGCAAATTATTTTGTTATGTTTAATTATTAAAACATTACTTCATATCAAAGCGTTTTCTTTTTTTTTTATTAAAAGACCAAAATGAAAATTAGTTTTAAAAGCGAGGCGAACAATACTTAACAACATTCAAACTCATAATTTGAAAACAATAAAGGTCCCTACTATTTCTACATCATGAGATGATTACAGACAGTGCATCATTAAACAGATTTTTAAGCTTTGGGACTCTAGAATTGTTATGTTCTATATCTTTGTTAGAATAAATCATTTCGAATTCTTTGCTGTGCAATAATTTTTTTCAGGATTATATCATACCTCCTTATATATAATTCATAATCTAATATAATTTCTACCACTACCGAAAGCTTATAAAAAAAGTTTCTTCAGTAAAATTTATACCAAATGCACCATGACTGCATTTGTATTTCGTTTAAATGTAATCTTCATCATCCTAAATTAAGAACTGCTCATTTGGAATTTACAGATATCAATAAAAACATATCAACAACATTATATGTGTTAATCGTTTAAAAACTTGTTCAGCATTTGTTGTGTATATAGCTTTAACCTTCACTGAAAGTTCAAGTAGCTTTGCATAATATTAATCTACCGATGGATAACTATACCTTCAAATTCATAATAGTCTCTCATAACCGCTTTCTTGTCCAGTCCAGATTCAAAAACACTTTCAGTACTGGCTGATAAAGACACCTCATTCTTAGCAATAGATCGTGCAGCTTGGTCCATATCAAGTCTACAAATAAATTGTTCACGGTTTGTATTAAAAGACGTTAATCACAATTATGAAATACAAGTGAATGAGTATACGAGTCTTGTTAATTGATTGTTGTAAAATAATGGCGCCCTCTATTTTAAGGTAAATTTATTTTTGCGTGTTTGTTTTTAACATTTTATTTCTTTTCTGTATTTAAGGAAGCTCGCTGGTCATGTTTTGGAATTTTGGTCAGATCTTCAGAATCCTCTGGTTTTATCCATTTGAATACCTTAACAAATTTTGCCCGGTGATCCCCATTTTTCTTTCTATAATTCTTTTACATGTATAATGATAAGCTGTTTGTTAAAGTCTTATCAAATTTTTTATTCTTTTTTAATAGTTTTTGAAGACTTAAACTTGTCAATGATAAAGCTATGAAAAGTCGAGAGAGAATATTTCCCGCCAAATTTTCAATGGCTAATATCTTGAAAACAAGCACGGTGACCTATATTTTTTTTTTGCTCCTTTGATTCCTTTATTAATCCCCTATCAATATATGCTAGTGTTTTGAAAAGTTAATTATTTTGAAACTGAGAAGCCATCTCCCTGAAATTCTTTCCAATAATTCATTTTCGCTATTGTCGAGCATTATCGGATACGGTATTAATGGGTCTTTTCCTTTTGTCGTGTTTAGTCGATATTGTATAGTCAAGTTCATTTCGAAGCAAAGTAAACAAAACCGAACCTTCTTCGTCAAATTGTTATTCGATTGAAACGTATCTAAAAGATGTAAAACACAAGAACATCTGGTTCAACATGTCTTACATTGATAGACTCGTTTCAAATGTTCTTAAGTTGCATGTTGGCCTTTCGATGTGTTTTTCATGTTTCCGGGTTGCTCTCTTTGTGACATGTCATCTTCGATTGTACTTTCGTATGTTTAAATAAGTTCTAGTTTTAAATCTTTTAAATTGGTATCAGTAGAATAACAATGTATTGAAGAAGGTTTATTTGTTGTTAAATGTTTACAGGAAGAACTTGATTATCATATATTCTAAAAGTCACCAAAAGTCTTCTGTACTGTTTTATGATTTTATTTATTAAATTACTAACCTGAATAAAGTTTTAAGTATCTGTTTCATCTCTATTCTGTTTTCGTGCCACATCGTTGCACATATATATACTTTTGTTTTGACAGAATCGTCTTCTTGGTATACATCTTCAAAATGTTTTGATTTGTGTCGTCTGCTGTGAAGAAGTGAGAGGTCAGCAACAGGACTACAGTAGTGAGGCAGAACAAACAGTCTGTAAAATATGCATAATATTATCAAATTTAGATTTATACTTCTAAATTGCATTTAACATATAAAAGACATTTAACTAAATATGACAGTTGTTTTCCATTCTTTTGGTGTGTTTGAGCTTTATTTTGCCATTTGTAAAGGGAGTATAGTTTTGAATTCCTTGATTTTCTGTATTTTTGTTTTCTAGAATCTATTATCTATTCACTTGTTAACTGACTTGAAATTATTTAATGCTCGTGTCATTTTGCCTATATACCGCTGACAAGAAACTTTGATTTCTGAGAGATGGGGGCAGCACGAAATAATACATAAGAATGGCATTTCCCAATTAACTCTTATAAATGTTGTATGGATCTGATAATGATGTTAAATTTTATATTAACAATGTAACTGTCATGTACCAAAAGCACAAATACTTAGAATTCAACCGTATGTAATAAGATAAATTGGTCTATTGTATTGTATTCATTGAATTCAACATATAAAAGGTTCAGGGGTATATAGATTTAGGAAGATGTGGTGTGATTGCCAATG
>CM034355.1:46134180-46172912 GCA_019925275.1 Mytilus edulis
TCTTAAACTTGACCTAAGTATATCCTTAATAATTCGATTTATTCCGTCTCTGTTCAATATATTCTAAAGCCAGACCCGATTCACATAAAATAAATTGTTCTACTGTACTCACACAGTGCAGAATTGTGTACTGAAATTAACTCAACTTCACACTTTAATTAGATCAACAGACGGACGTTGAAGGTTAAAGTGTGTCTCATTAGGGCAAACATCTAAAATCTTCCTAGTAAATTTATGATCTGCAGTTTTACATTTCAATCCTTTTTATTCAGGGCGATGATTTAATCAGGATTTAAATAGACTATTGGGAATTATATTTCTTCACAAAGAAAATGTTAACATATTAGATTATAATTGTAGGAGGTAGCTGAAGACAATAACATTAATTGTTTCCGTATACTTTACTATCATGGGAAATGTAATCTCTGTCGTACCGAGAACAACTATGTCGTCAATCCTAAATAATTTTATTGGTGAAAGAATTTGTTCAAATCGAATGAGATATTTAAGATTTACAAGGACATTATTTGCGTAATAAATCGTAAAACCAGTTCACCCAACCACTTTATTTGCTGTTGTAAGCCAGACTATCTGGACCATGTGATTTAAGTTGTTGCTTGTCTGTGTTTATAAAGGAAAATCACAAAAATACTGAACTTAGAGGAAAATCTTATCGGAAAGTCCATAATCACATGGCAAAATCAAATAACAAAATACATCAAAAACGAATGGACAAAAACTGTCATATTCCTGACTTGGTACAGGCATTTTCAAATGTAGAAATGGTAGATTAGACCTGGTTTTATAGCGCTAACCCTCTCACTTAATGACAGTCTCATCAAATTCCGTTATATTTACAATGATGCGTGAACTTAACATACATAAAAAATTAAATAGTCAAAATATGGGTACAGCAGTCATCATCATGTAACAATATTAAAAGGAACAATTTAACAGAACACAAAAACATCTATCTACAAACACATTCATTGATTCGCGTGTCTGACGTCAGAAAATTTTATACGTCACATATATTTGTCGTTCAATGTATATACAAACAATTTTAAAATTTCACATAGGCAATGTAAGCATACAGGGTTAAAAAGCAAAAGTATGTAAGCTTTAATTTCAGAAATAGACCGAGATTTAAAATAGTCCAAAAGTTATAAAGAATTTATAAGATTCCACAAATAGTTCATTCCACTACGCGATTGAATAATTTTGACGTTTGTGGTTAAATGTATTTTGTAATTCATAATAGAAATATATCATAATGACATAAAATAGAACAATATCATACTGACGGGATCTTTTAAAGTACAAATTACTTTATAAGAACCAAAGAAATACAAAAAGTCGCATATACAAAACACACCAGCAAAAGATGAAGAACAATACAAACACATTGACGCGATGTTTTATTACCGAGACACGTTAAATGGATATCACATAAAACAATCCTACAGTAAAAATATTATTAATAATAGAACAAAGACAAATGAAAGAACAATAAAACACGTTGTTAAGATGAGAAACAACATCAGTACTCAGAATCTATACATCAAGATCATCATGTATTATTTGTTTAGTTGATACGGAATATTTATCAACAAGGTCTTGGTACCTTCCGACGAACCTTTTTAGAAAAAGGACGAGACGTTCTTTGACATACCCCTGGTTCATCAACTTTCCACTCAGATACTGAGTAAATGTTTGTTTCGTTTGTTTCGTTTGATGGGTCTTTTGATGGTGGTGAATATGGTCTGTGTACTGTCAAGTATTTTTGTGTGCTCCTGACCAATTTTTCTTTATAGCTATATATTTTTGATTGTGTCAATACAGTTCAATCTATTCACATTATCCTTGACTGCCTGTCATGGTCACTCTGCAGTATACTGAATATTATTATGGTTTATAGTATACGCATCCGCACATCAGTGACTGTTGAAAAGACCACGATACAAGGACAGAAGTAACGGCATAACATGGTGACACTTTGAATTATGGCAGTAGTATTTATGATTTGTTGAATAAAGTAGAATGCTAGAATGTAATTATTGTTTCATGATAAAACCAATACATATGACGAAAGTCGTACATATTATAAAGTGTGTATAGAATATTGTTTTGTCAATATTTATTAGTTCTTTTCGACCCGGCACAGGCATTTCCTGGTGAAGAAATTAGTGGATTAAACCAGTTTGTTTAGTTAGCATAACCTCTCACTTGTATGAAAGTCGTATACAAAGCCTTTATATTAACAACAATGTATGACAAAAATAAACAGACATAATACCAATTCCAAATTACTAACTTTTTTTTCTAAAAGAAAACTGGAAATTGATTGATTCTAATGCTTGTTTAGCACGTTTGATACAATTCTTCACGTTTAATGTTTTTGTAGTAGCTGAGTTGAAATAACCTTGGGTAAACATCATTATTTCTTAAAGTTTAGCACCTTTTTCTGTGAAAAATATTTCAAACAAAGAAAACAAAATTATATCGTTTTCGTTATAAGTAAATTATCCTAGCCATAAGTTAATGTTACATTTCATATTTTTAAATAATATGTAGAAAAGTTTCATTATCGCATTCTGGGGCCTGGTTTTCGAAAGGATCTTATGACTAAGACATGTCTTATGATGGTCTTAGGACATGTCATAGCCGTAAGATTTGTTTTCGAAAGTGTCCTAAGTTACGATTTGTCATAACTTTTGTCGTAAACTTAAGACCCCTCGCGACATGACTTATGATGGTCTTATGATTGTCAACTAAATTTTTTATTACTTCAAGACTTTTTTTGCATAATTTCATATTAATAAATATTTGTTGTGATTCTCGGTTAGCTAAATAGTAAAGATTTTATTACTACGTGAATTAAAATTTGAATCTCCTGTGACATACAATTTTGAATTCTTTTCTAACTTATGGTTTAGTACAACAGCTATACATATTATTTCGTTTCTAGTATATTTATTAGTACTATTTACGTATGTGCACGGACATTTCGTTAAGCGGGTACTCAATGTACAGAATTTAAAAAGTATTCACAGTTACATAACAATGCATTTATGATGATACACGAAAGCGAAGTTCAAGATTAATCAATATATTACAAACTAAATTTAAACAAATTATAAACTCATATTTCAATTCCTTTTTGTATAAAATTTCATGGTCATTATAATGAAAAAAATAAAATATTCGTAAATATTAAGTAATAATTAGTATGTTCATACTTTTCATTTTCATTCTTATATTTAATACTTTTTAAACATTATTTAAAATAATAGAAAATAATGTTCACTTATGACAGTCATAATAGCATCATAGCTATGACTCTCTTAAGACAGCTTTGATTTACATCCTATGACATATCATATGATAGTCATAAGATGATCATAAAATGTGTCCTAAGATTTATCTTATGACATATCTTATGATACTTTCGAAAACCAGACCCCTGAACTATACTTAATTAGACTTTTTTTATAATTTCAAATTCGTTTCACAAGTTACTTTTAAAGCAAATTCGATAAACCAGTACTGCTACACATTTCATCTACAAATTTCAAATACTAAATGAATTTAAATTTTGGAAAAGAAATCGTTTGCGTTCTCGATATCTTGATATAAAGTCACCAAGTAGAACAATATCGAAAATAGAATAAAATAGATTTTGTAGATGCAAAAAATGATGTCAAATAGGAAACAAGTAACTATTAATTATTCTCAGTAAATTATTCAAAAGTAAAGATTGAATGAATAATTTTTCATTTTCCTGTCTTAGTATTTCATTCGTCGGATCCGGAGCTGATTTTAGTTTTCTTTAATCAGGATCACTTGTCAACCTATTTGACGAAATAAAGTCAATTATTCCAAAACTCCATGAACGAGTTACGCAGCCGATATGAATATAAATTTAATTTTATCAAAAAATTTAGAATTATCAACATCCAGCAATAGTGGATAGTTCTTTTCGGATATAAATTATAAAATAAATTCACTATTCATTCTCGGAAATTAAACGAAATCTATAATAATGCAGTTAAAGAAATCGATCAACAACAAAACTTATTTAACTTTACTTCACTAGAAGTGACCTTTTCTCACAGTAAGATTCTACATAATAAGATTGCTCTTTGGTTACCTAATGGAATCCGAATCATTGAAAAGATCTAGTCTAAATGATAAAAACACATATTTATGAAAATTTTATTGTGCAGAAATTATAAAACAATGGTGACTTCTTTAACCTTATTTTGGAATTGTGAAGCTATTAATTCTGTTTGTTGTACTCACAAATTGATTTAATATACTGGAATTTTATGCTACTGTCATACAAGTGAGAGGTTAAGCTAGCATTAAAACCAGGTTTATTTCTACAAAAGGAAGTGCCTGTACCATGCCAAAAATATAACAGTTGTTTTTCATTCGTTTCATGTGTTTGAGCTTTTTATTTGCCTCCTTTTGATAAAGGACTTTCCGTTTTGAATTTTCTTGGAGAATTTTGCTACTGTACTTTTAAATTTTGTCATATGGTGACATAGGAAGTCAAATTTCGTTTTATATCATTTAGAATTACTTAGTATAATTCAACATTGTCCATATTAGCAGCAGCTATTGTTCTATCCAGGTGACTTGTGATTATCTGCACATTTTATCAGAATGTTATGTAACTATACATACTAGATAGGCAGATTTTAATAATATAAAGTGCGAAACCATCGGTGATATTTCAATTAAAAAAAAACCATTTCAAACTACACTTACAAATATATCGACATGTACATCCAACCACCTCTTTGCAGAACCGGCTCTCCTTTAAGTTATTCTAAGTATATTAATTTTGAAAATTGAAGATACACGGGAAATTAATCTGAAACAAATCTACAAAATTTTATTTTTCAACCGACAGATGTGTATTTGCCAGTTTAATGACATTCCACAAGTTTCACTGTCAACAATACGAATTGAGTTTACCAATAATAAGATGTGTTTGTGCCTCAACTCACAACGAAGGTTCACCAAAATAGTCTTCTGATCTTTAAATTTACCGGAGTGACATTTTTTTTTCTGTTTGGGAATTCGTAGAGGTGGTGATGCACGCATATCAGACGATGCTTGCTCTTTCGACGCACCCGGTTTTGTTCCCTTTTTAAAATTTTATACAAAATAATAGATTAGTTTAGTTTAAACATATTTATTTATAGTGGATCGGGAAACAAGTTTTGCAACTTATACCAATCCCTTTCCACTTTGCAGGTGCGAGTGCTGCCTTGTAGCGGCATTAGCCTATTCTTTTTCGAAATCAACAAGGGTGTCTTCAACGTGCAAGAGATATGGCTCTCTCTTAACACGGGTCAGCCATTTATCGTCCCTTTCCGACGGACTATCATTGTTTCCTCAAGACCAAACTCGCAGATGGTGTCAAGGGAGAGCCTAAAATTGAGTTCCTGAAATTTTCATCCCAAACGGGAATCGAACCAGGTACCAAATGATTTCTTAACAGTTTGTTTATTACCTTGATTTGTTTCTTGACAATAGTTTTTGAGATTTTCTCAACTACTATTGCCTCGAATGTATATATACCTAACTCAAAAGGACACACATCTAACTTTCCTAACATGTATTGGTTAGAAATGCGATCATAAAAGAGAAATGATTGTGTACAGTTTGTTTTTGTTTAGAGGACTTCAAATAAGGTTTAATTCCTCAAATGTTATAAACAAATCATTTAGTAAATCATGGAGTATAAAACTATTTTTTTCTTAATGAAAAATCATTTCAAAATGTCTTAAAAATTGCTGAAATTGTTTTCATTAGATTGTCAATTGTTATTGTGTCTTAGTTTCTGACAAATCCAATGAATTCTTCAAAAGATATAAGTTTTGAACTGCCGTGACATAATTTTTTGCCAAAGTACGTAGTTTCATTATTTTTTTTTTATTTGCGGCAGCATACACCACACTTTACGGTGTCTGATCGATAGATTATTAAACGCGCTTTATCACATGAACATAGTTTCTCATACTACAAGTTTAAAAGACTTTCAATTCTAAGTATTAATTTTGCATAACGTGTTCTTGTACCTCTAGAAACCTTGTGATGTTAGGATAGTTTGTAGTCTTTGGTCGGTTTGTTGTCTCTTTGATATATTCCCCATTTCCATTCTGAATTTTATATTCTTCGAAGACGCTTTACCAAGATAAAACTTGCATACTCAATTTGACATAAATCTAGTTTTAGTTTTTCTTTATTTGTATAAGATTCGTTTTGTCGTATTTCTCTTGTTTTTGATAAACTTGGTACCTTGTTTAAAACAATATCATATTAAGCATGAATACTGTATCTGTAACAATACTATCAATTATTCAAAATATCATAGTAATACTTGTCTGACATAGATTTCAGATTCAATACTATCAATTATTCAAAAATTTCTAGTAATACTCGTCTGACATACATTTCAGATTTAAGCTAAACACTGTCGTAAGAAACCAATCAGATCTCTTCTTTGAGTATCTGATATAATCTTGATTTTATATTTTTATACTGTGCATAATCTATTTATTTTTGTAGATCTTGTACGTTAGTAAAAATTGTAAATTGGATTTATTGTTTTCATACTTTTCGGGTTTTTTTTTTGTATCTTTACCGCGTTTGCGTTTTATTTTTATAAATCTTATGTCAAATTTCATAAAAAAATCATATGAAATTTACAAGAAGTTATCTTGTATTCAACAGTTGTTCTAATTTGTCGACAAAGTGTCATTGCTTTTTTCAAAAACACTTAAAAACTCATTTTTTTTTAACATTTTCTATTTAAAATTCTAAAACATATATATCTGAGTTGATGCAGGGTTTGAGGACAAATGAAACAGGTGTAATCTTTTTTTTGTGCCAACAAATGATTTTTTTCAATCAAAGGAGGGCGTACGCCCTTAAGGCCCTACACTAATTGACCTTGCAAACTTCTCTTCACATTGGCATATTTTAACCAAATTGGCATACTGAAAAAAATATTGTCGAAATTAACTGAATTTGGAAAACTCGGCCTTACTATGATTCTCCCGACATATTTTTGATTAATTGATTGTGTCTGGTGTATTTTACAAATGGTTCATTTTCAACATTATCGATGTGATTAAGTGTCTAGTAAATATGTTGTAACAATATTCATAACTTCAACTACCAAATATAATATAGAAGATAAAACCTATTACAAATATTTGTATGAGTTTAATGGAAAACCATTCTATAATCTGTATAATATGCAAATGATTTTATACAAATAATAGATTTGGAATCTGCTTCTGCCTTGAACTAATCTATACAACGACAGATTGTATAAGTATTATTACATTTGATGTAAATAAATTCCTAAAAATCCCATAATAACATGAACGTATGTTTTCTGCCGGACAATAGTACTGATTTTACATGTAATCAGATATATTCAAAAATTACTTTTATTTCTTATTTATTCCTTGGCTAGTTGAGTTATTGTTTCAATTTTTGAATAGGTACTTCTCAGTTATGATGTAAATATCGGTTTATTATTTCTGATAACCCTTTTTAGTTAGTTTTTTGCGACTCCTGGAATTATAGAAAGTGGAGAGCATGTTTTAGATCGGTCGTCCTTAAAATGTTTTGTAAAACAAATCTGTCAATGTCTATCCAAACTGAAACTTAACAACTGAAGACAAAAATGTTTTGGCTAATGTAAGAAAATAACGTCCGATTTATCAAGTTTAAAAAGGTATGGCTTTATTTGTCATTATTGGACAACAATTGTACAGTTTCTATACTTATGTTGATGAACCAAATGGTTTCAGTTTACAAATAATATACATAATAACATGCTTCAAATATTGTTCTTAGATAGCCCATACATAACCTTGCTTTTAATACCTGTTCTTCGTCTCATCTTTTGATTATAGCACATTCATAAATGCACTTTTTTGACACGAATATTCTCGAGTTCGAAAACTTGTGTCAAGGAATTCACAGAAACCATCGACAGTTTAATGATCATATCGTATATACCAGAATCACGTATTTACTATTTTGTCTGAATTGTATCCTTTGATTACCACATCAGTGTCCATTTACATGTCTTAATAAAAGGTTGTGTCTGTATGTTCATTGATTCAATTATTGACAAAGAGTTTGAAATTAAAGACATTATTTTAGATTATAGATAGTAAAGACAATTCGAAAGTCTTAGATAATATTACTTTGGTTTAAATTGCTGTACTATATACTTGAACTAGTTTGAAATTTAAGATTTTCGTAAAAGTTAGGGTTATTTAAATTGTTTTCTATCTGGAATTTCTATAAAAAAAAAAATACAATTACAGGTAGTCTCCTTTGGTTTAGTTTCTAATTCTTACACGAGTAACGCAAGTGAATCCAGTGATTTTTGCATAGATGACTTTGGTTGATTCAGAAATAAACGAACTTTTAGAATTTGTTGCTTACTAATGCTTAACACCATTCTCTATTTGGTCCATAAAATGTTTTGATTCGGTCATCTCTGACGAGCGCTGTTTAGGCGGAATGCGAGTCTGGTGCACATAATTTTATGCCTTGTAGATTTTAGTACGGTTAAACGAAACTCGATCTTTTTTCTTTGTCTTCTTATTTTTTCGGTTGTTTGCCTTTTCTATGGTAATGGTGTTGTCAATTATCTTTGAATTTTAACTTTGAGATCCCCTTAGTAACGCTATATTAGTGCAATTTTCTGAAAAGCTTATCTCATTGATTTAAAATCTTTTTATTTGTCCATATTTAGTTAAATGGAATCGATCTTTTCAAATGTAATGCATATGTATCTTTAAATATTTTTTGAAATAATGTAATGAGTGCTACAGTCAGCTATAGTATGATGGCACTGCAATATTGAGAATTATCGGAGGCAACACGAAAACAAAATATGATCGGCTATGGCAAGGGATATTTGAAAATTGAAAAAAAAGACAATAAAACTGATAATATAATAAGTGAAATAAAATTGCGCAGAGAATTATGGATCGGATGAAATTTTCACGTTCGATACGAATATGTATTTTCCGCTTTTGCGGAACAATCATTGATTTTATATGGCAATGCAGCAAATATTATCTTGTTATTTATTCGTTGTTCTTACACAATCCAAAATTATTCATGAATGCTATATATGTTGAAGCTCTCTTGGAAAATTATTTAATTTCCTATTACAATGATACTTATTTTTAGAACCATCTTTATATATATATAAATGGTTTAGGTTAAAAATAAATATGCGAAGCACACATAATTCTAGTTGTTCGTTCAGATGACTTTTTCTTGTTTTTAATTCTATGCATATTGGTTATGTTCCTTCCTGTATCAACGTTATAGTTGTTTGTTTTTGTTGCACTTCAATGTTCTGATGTTCCGTTGTTTTCCTCTTATATTTGATGGGTTTCCCTCGATTTTATTTTGCAACCCGATTGTTTTCTCCCTCTCGATTTATGACTTTTGAACAGCGGTATACTACTGTTGCCTTTATTTATAAAAATAAAACAAATACCGATCTTCAAGGTTAATATAAGAAAATCAAAAAAATACAACATCATAATTCATCATTCAAATTTTATGTCCTCTGTTTTTTGTTTGTTACCGGATTTCTTTCTGATTTTTGAGATTTGAATATATTTCACTACTGAGAACTTTATTTTTTCAAACGATCAAATCTGTGAGATATTCATGTAAAACACACAAATCATCTCATTGAAACCTGCCTCTATAGCGTGCATATAATAACAAATAAAATACATTTTGTACTTGTTATGCAAAATTTTGTTTTATGTCCTTTTCCTGTCCGCGTCGAATGAGTCTCTATAGAAAAAATTAACGCATTATGCTTGAAATTATAAAACTTAATATATAAACGCGCAAAATAGACTACAGGATAAAAACAATTTGCATATTGTCAGATAATGTATCAAACGTATTTGAGCTTATCTTCGAAACAAGTTAAAACAATAATCACATAATGTTTTTCAACATGGTAATTAACTCTCGTGATCATAGAGCAAGTTTGAATATTCACACCTGAAATCTCAGACCAAAAACAGAATTTTAAAGAAGAATGACAACTATCCTCTACATTTTGTAAAATTGGTATTGTAAGACACGTTAGAACTGAAAATCAGTTTGATTTTGAAACAGTTAATATAGCACTGTCAGATTTATAAGTATTACATAACAAGCAATCAAGGATTCCAAAATAGAATATTTCTCACAAATTCCATGAAACATCTCCCAATGCTGTAATACGACCTTATACATTATTGAATTTAAAAAAAAAATGTGCATATTCTTATTAACTTAAGTGCATCGGATTTTTTTCCAACAGAATTGTACAGATAATTAATATTTCTGGATTTTTATTCTAGATAAACTTATTTAAAATTTTACTGTAGAATCAAATTGTTGAATTATTATTTTTCTTATAATTAAGGGAAGCTTATATGTTTTCAATTTTACTAAAGACATATGCCAACGATTTCATAGATAACCGACCTCAAAGATTGACTATTGCATAGTAACTTGGTCATATCTATAATAGTTATCAAAAGTACCAGGATTATAATTTAGTACGCCAGACGCGCGTTTCGTCTACATAAGACTCATCAGTGACGCTCAAATCGAAATATTGATAAAGCCAAACATGTACAAAATTGAAGAGCATATCATTATTGGGATTTTCATTACTCTTATATTTTTAATGATTACTCATTTCACAAAAGAAGACATATATTTATATTGAAAATATTGAAAATAGAACGATTTACATTGACTTTTTTTAGTCGGTTCTTCAAAATCATGAAATCATGGGATGCTGCATGAATTATCATTGATATGGTTCTATTTATAAATTAACTGTTAACAAAGTTTGGAATTTTTGAAAAACTAAGGCTTTTCTACCTCAGGCATAGATAACCTTAGCTGTATTTGACAAAACTTTTAGGAATTTTGATCCTTAAAGGGCCACTAGCTGTCAAATTCATGGTCACCGATATGACTCAAATTCTCATATTTGATTTATAACAATGTAAAACATTTATCCACACTATCAAAAGTCTAAAATAAAAAAGTTTACAGAGCATGGGGTAGATAAAATATAGGTTCGTTTCGTGTGTATTTTAGTCCAGACGCCATCTAATTTACTATCGATTTGACCTCAGATGACCATATAAGCGATGTAAACATAAATAAAGATATGAAAAGATTAAACCAACACGTGCAATTGGATTTTTATAGGTCTGTTTGATTTTATTTTATAGATTGAAAATAGATGTTTCTCATTGCTTTTAACCGTATAAGAATGATTTTATGTGCATTGAATTAGTAATCAAATACTTTACCGTAGTTTCACTTTCATTGTTGACATTATTTTTCTTTAAATAACCAGTACACGTACAATGCATGCGTTGTCAATCTCTAGCTAGGGGTTAAATTGAAGTTCACATGAATACGGATTTAAAGAGGTCGACTCATTCACTTGGAAGTGAAAACCTATATTATCAATGTTTCTTAGCGTAATTTGACAAAATTGAACCTTTTTGGCCGCAAAAAGCGAATTGTTATTTCACTATTTCACTTTCATTATTGATTGAACAAAAAAAATCAAACTTTAGATTTTTTATATATCTTGTAGCTAGTGCCCCTTTAATGCTCTTCAACCTTGTACTTTATTTGGCCTTTTTAACTTTTTTGGATTTGAGTGTCACTGTTGAGTCTTTTGTAGACAAAACGCGCGTCTGGCGTATATACAAAATTTAGTCCTTGTATTTATGATGAGTGTATTATACAAAATGTAGTCCCGGTATCTATGATGAGTTTATTTAAGAGTTAGGATTTAAGGTTAGAGTTAGATTAGGGTTAGGGTTAGGGTGAGGGTTATTTTTTGTCATTTACCTTGAAAAATAAGATAGATCGATAGAAATTTAAATAGAAAAATATATCAGCAAGGATGCATCTACAATTGAGTCATCATGTCAGAAAGTGTAAGTTAACTCCAAGACATGAGCTATTGTCTACTTTTAATGGTTTTCGTTTTGATTTGCATTTATGCTGATTATCTCGAACCTTCATTGACATATAACAATTGTCAAAATAATAAGCAAGAAAAAAATCTGGAAATGAGTCTTCATAGTTGTAATTTTATGGGGGTTATTGCCCTTTTGTCTTTAGTGAAAACAATACAATCAACAAAAAAATAGATTTTAGTCATGGATTATATACGAACCTACAATGTAAGAGAGAGTGGTAATCGTTGAAGATGTACATATAGACATAGAAGGGCGACACAGACTATTTAGAGATCCTAGTTTCTTTTTTATATAATACGTTTTACGACTCACTTGTACAACCTCGTTCTTTAGCTTTGTCGAAAATCCTTCCTGCCTTCCATATGAAAATCAAAAGAGTGTCTAGTACGAAGAAAATTCAATCCTTAATTTTTATTAGCATTAACATTAGTTATCACAAATTGACTATTATAACCAAGATACCTGTTTGACGTTGTTACTTTTCTAAACCAAAGTATCGTGACATTAATAGCAAGCTTCAATTTGAAGTCTGATCATGTATACAAAGAATTAAAAAAAAAAGATCGATTTTTTTTATGTCTGGTTTTGAAAATAAGTGCAGATATTTGACTAGACCTTTTTTATAAAGAATTAATAAAACCTTTTTTGTACTCTTTATTTATCACATTTGCCGCGTTTTGGAAAAGTGCAAATCGTAAAACGTATTATTTTAAAAATTACCTAGAAGCACTAAGAGTCTGTGTCACTGTATATAATTCATGACTTGAATCTCTTTTTTTGTTGATTGTATTGTCTTTTAAATTTTTTTTCTTCACTAAAGACAAAAGGAAAATAATACGAAATATTCAGTAGAGGAACTTGTCTTTGTGTGTAATTTGAAAATTTATTTAAAATTTCGGATTCCATTACTATCTATATAATATAATTAAATCATATTAAAACTATACTCAATAGAAAATTCTGAAACAAACATCAGCATTTATAGATTAGAATCCGAGGCATAACGGTCTTATAAAGATTAAACATTATATAAAACCTTATTTGTAAATGGTAAATAAAACTATAAAAAGTAAAAACTTGCTCAAACAAACAGATATTGGACAAAAGTGAGTGCAATCTAAAAAAATCATTTTAACTAAATATATATGAAAAATATAGATTAATTAATAAATGACCGATTTTTACGAAAATTTACCATAAGATGTAGAAATATTAAAAGTTTGTATGTGTATTATTTTTTTTAAACTTTGCTATGCATTACTACAAAAACCAAATTGGAAATATTTGCCATTGTTTTCTCCTCATCAAGAAACAAGAACTATCCGTACGAAATTAATGGCCTTATAAACACTAAAACTTGAAATACATTTTCATCTTACTGTAATTATTTTATAAAAATTGGTGGAGCAAATTCGCGTTTGATAAGAATACGTCAACGTATATGGCGTCAAAATTGTCAATTATAAAATTGAGAATAAAAATTGGGAATGTGTCAAAGAGACAACAACCCGACCACAGAACAGACAACAGCAGAAGGTCACTAACAGGTCTTCAATGCAGCGAGAAATTCCCGCACCAGGAGGCGTTCTTCAGCTGGCCCCTAAACAAATATATATACTAGTTCAGTGATAATGAACGCCATACTATACAAGAAACTAAAATTGAAAATAATACAAGACTAACAAAGGCGTGAATCTCCTGACTTGGGACAGGCGCAAAAATGCGGCGGGGTTAAACATGTTTATGAGATCTCAACCCTCCCCTATAGCCAATGTAGAAAAGTAAACGCATAACAATACGCACATTAAAATTCAGTTCAAGAGAAGTCCGAGTCTGATGTCAGAATATGTAATCAAAAAAAATAAACAAAATGACAAGAATACATAAATAACAACAGACTAATAGTAGTTAACTGACATGCCAGCTCCAGACTTCAATTAAACTGATTGAAAGATTATTCGTCTTCATATGAATATCAGGCACAATCATTCCCGCTAGGGGTTTAGTATCACACCATCATAATATATTTGAGGAGAACATAACTGGTGTCATGCCAATAACTGGTTTTTAGATTAATGTGTTTAGTTCCGATGTAAAGACCCTATAAGTAAATCAATCTTAACGCCAAAATATGCAATCTTTAATGACCTGACAACAGTATCGAAATTATATCCCTTCTTAATAAGTCTATTAAAAGGTTGTGTTAGCTTTTGAGGTGAATACTGACATTTTTGTGCTTTATAAAGAAAATTTCCATAAAAACATTGGATATGAAATACCTGAACGTACAAGAAGTTTGCATATTGAGCTATATTTACGAATGATGTCCTTATACCGATGATAAAATTTAGTAAATGTTTTGACTAGTTTGCGATATCGAAAACCCTGGTGTAATAATTTTTCAGTAAGACATAAGTTTCTTTCGTTAAAATCTGAAACATTGTTACATACACGAGCGAATCGTACAAGTTGAAATATATAAATACCGTAAGATAGTGACAAGAAAACGTCACCTTCTAAAAATGGATAACTGACGATAGGAAATCATCTCTTTTATCATAAAATTTAGGATTAAGCTTTCCGTTAATGATATAGATATCAAGATCGAGGAAAGGTCAGTGGTCATTGTTAGTATTAGCTTTATTTAAAGTAAGTTAAACAGGATAAATTTCTTTAGTATATATACTGAAGTCGTCATTATTGAGAGCCAAATTATCATCCAAATATCTCAAAGTATTATAAAATGTGTTTATCAGATGTTGTTTCGATGGGTCTTTGCTGATTTTTGTCATAAATCAAACTCATACCAATACAAAAACAGGTCCGCAATAAGTGGTGCACAGTTAGTCCCCATTGGAATTCCGATAATCTGACGATATACGGAATCTCCAATTGTGTATTGCTACTAAAAAATGACCAAAAAGAGTTTGTAAACATATTACTTCTTGCGACGCAATACCGTGTTATTACGGCGCAGTGAGAACTGATTGTTTAATGACTTCATTAACGCACCAATTGGCATTGGGTCAACCAGTGTAGCTGGTTCATAAAATCGATTCGAGACTGGTCTATTGGTTTACTTACAATGACATATATATTTTTGCAATTCTACTGTAATAAATATGTTTGTTTGGAGTCTGATCAATTCCGGAAAATATCCAGACTTTATGCTTCGCAATTTGTATGCTTTAAATATATTAACACTAGTCGTCATGTTAAGTAAAGGACACAAATTACTTTGAACACGATTTCGTTATATTCATCAATAAAATAGTACTAATAAAATGCATACATATCTTAAATATCAAACCATAAATAGTGTAAAAAAACAGACTAGCCAACACTGACTTATAAATGCCGTCACAAAGGTGCATATATAGTTTTAATCTCTTTCTGATGAAGATACGACTCGATGTTCATGAAATATGTGAGAACTTTTAGAATTCTGAAATACAGGCATATTTACAATATCACAGTAGTATTCGTTTTGATAATTTAAGGTCAAGAAAAGGTAAATGGGCTATGTCGCAGATTTGGCTAAAATTTGACATTTAGCTTTAGCTTGTTGGACTACAACTGAAAATTGAAACATATAATGCTTTTATCTCATTTATAATTGAAATATAACTGATTGCAATCTTTTCAAATGGATGAACGTTTGTATAGAAAGCACAATAAAATCGAAGAAAAACCGTCTAAAATTTGTCTTAAAATCATGGAGTCTTTAATTTCTACTCCATAGATTTTTCTTAAAAACCCGTATGTTCCTGACACATTAATTTCTCTTTTTAACAAAACAATAAGAATGAGTTAATACCACTATTTTATCCCGTATAAGTCTTTGATAAATTCGTATTTTAAAAACAAATGTGCAGAATTAATCTTGGCTCCAAATAAAGAAATAACCTGTCCAGTACTGTTAAATAAAGGCAACAGAAGTATACCGCTGTTCAAACTCATAAATCCATGGACAAAAAACAAAATCGGGGTAACAAACTAAAACTGACGGAAACGCATAAATATAAGAGGAGAACAACGACACAACACTACAATGTAACTAACACACACAGAAACGGACCAAGCATCAGACAAAATCCCACGAGAATAACAAATATAACATAAAAACCAAATACATGAATTTGGGATAGACAAGTACCGTGACACGTCTTATCGCAATGTCAATTTACACTCAAAAATAAGTTAAAACAAACGACGTAACGTTAAATTGTAACACACACAGAAACGAACTATAATATAACAATGGCCATATTCCTGACTTGGTACAGGACATTTTCAAAGGAAAAAATGGTGGGTTGAACCTGGTTTTGTGGCATGCCAAACCTCGCACTTTAATGGCAATGTTAAATATAACATAGAAATGACAACATAATATTACAGGACTACAATACAAATAAATAGGAAAATGTATTAGACAAAGAAACACATGATTAATAAATAACAAAAAGCATCAGGTTTAAAATTTAATACGCCAAAAAACGCGCCTCGTCCACACAAGACTCACCAGTGACGCCCAGATATAAAAGATCGAAAGCGAAAAAAAAGTACAAAGTTGTACAGCACTGAAGATCAAAAGTTGAAAAAGGTTGTGTCAAATACGGCCAAGTTTGTATGCTTGGGATAAGAACATCCTAATTATTTAGAACAATTAATGCTATTGCAAACAGTAAATTTTATCAAATGAATATAACAGATATACATAATGAAACTGAAGTATTAACTCATTACATAAAACAAACACGAATACATAATGAATGACCAACACAGAAAGAAAGTGTTAACAAGTCTGCACTTATCAAGTCACAGGTCACCTCCAGCTTCGAAACACATTTTATATTTATATTGGATGTCCTTCTGGTTTCTTTCGCCGCTTTTAAATATGAAAACATAATAAATAAAAGAATGATGCTTTTAAAAGACCAATATATTTGTTTTTCTAAATCGTTTTTACACTTTTGAGCAGTGGAATTCTACTGCTGCCTTTATTTATGTATTTTTATTTATGTAATGTGCTTACAATTTAATGACTCGTTCAGTAATATTCTAAAATATTGTTAGAACCTCAAAGTGCATGCATTTAACTGCGATGCTATGTATTAAGTTTCATGTTCAAAGACTTTTTGAAAATGGCCCTGGTGTGAAATAACTCAGGGATACAGGCCCTCCTCCAAGGTTTACCTTATAAGTCAGTATTGGCATATTTGATCTAAAGGCAAATTCATATACATACTTTTCACAAGACATCTTTAACTTCAAATATTGTTAGAAAAAAAGCTATGATAAACACTTACATGGTGACAGACAGAACATGTATGGTGTTAAGAGTATCTTTTATGTCGAAGTTAAGTCATTTTATGTGGTTCCATTGGTTTAAACATCTTTATTACATTGGTTGCAATGAATTACATTGATTTCCCAGTTAGATAAAACCGATAATTTCACATGTGAAATAAACGTGGTTATTTCACTCTCTGACGTCATACAACAATAGGCGTTGTCAAGACGTTGATAACGTCGGATCAAAACAAATTAGGAATGCGTAATAAAAACATAGTTCCTTACATTTTCTTCATTAATTTCATAAAAAAAAAGAAGACATTTGACAATGTAATAAAAAGTATAACTAATCGCCGTATTTGAATATCAAAAATAAAACAACTTGTGACAGAACGCCGCTATGGATTAAACTCGTGCTGCGCACTCGTTTAATCCATGCGTCGTTCGGTCACGCGTTGTCTTATTTTTGATATTCAAATACGGCGATTAGTTATACTATAAGTATTGGTCGTACACGGGAACACATATTTCATCTGCAGGTGACGTCATGAAAAAGTAGCGTTATTTCAGAAGTTATCTCAAGTTACCAAGAAATGAATTTATTAAATTCCTGTCGCGTGGTTAATCATATGCGACACATATTGGTAAAAACGAATGAAAATACCTTTTTAAAAATCAGCCTCTGAGTACAGCAGATGATCATATTTGAACTTTATCTATTTCCCAAAATATTGCATTTTGAAATCAAAATATTGGAAACATGGCAGGTCGTATGAAATGGAAGAAAGAGAGATATACAAAAACCGTACGCTCGGACTAGCCTTATTACATATAGAAGGATAAACGGGAATATAATTATATTGGCAAACATGTATATTTGTTATTAAACTGTGTCTTGTTTACTTTTTCTTTTTCGTTTTTTTGGTAAAAAAAAATAATGCTTGGTCAAGGTATATATCCTATCAAGTCTATAAAAAGAGTTAGAAGATAACAAAAATACACTAAAAATTATAAATAATAACACATGAGTGCTAAGGCCAAAAAGATTAAAAAAAAAGACGAAAAAAAAAGAATGCAAAACACGATCAAAACCAGATCGTATCAGTTGCTCTGAAATGGAACATACATCGTGCTCCATAAGGGGTCATTTGTTGATTTTAGCAAGTAAACATTCCTTTGTGTCACGATCGAGGAATAGAAATGTGACACAGATGAATTATATAACGATTAACCAATCATTTTGGCGTCGGTAACATTTTCGGATGGATTATTTCAACCTTACCATCAAAAACTCTTGGATCAAAGCTTCCTTGTGGATAGCAATCCTCTTATGTTAGAAGTTGTGATGATTGAAAATGGACTTTCAACGATTTTCAATAAGAACCCTCAATTTCCATAAATTAAAAAAAACTTTGAAGTACAAAAATTCACATAGGTTATAATTTGTATGCATCTGAAGAGCTATCAGTCCGAGTTTACATGAAATTTGACCAACCGGAGTCTCTTAATGATATGACATAAGAAATAGACTTAAAGTTTATTGATCCAGGATTTAAAAAAAATAATAAGGTTTAATTTTTTATCATTGATAAAATGAATCTTTTACATTAGCATTTTCTTTAGTAAGTGAATGTCCATCGGAAGTTCCTCGTTGTAAAGCCTTTCTCCGGTCTATATCCGGAATGCCATGATCCTCTGACTACATTAAGAATAAGGAGATACCAATTTTGTATTTTACCGATCATTAAATAGACGTTCTCTCCTACATTTTTCCACAAATTTTTATATAAAGCCCTGTCCGGAAAAGCCGTGGGCATTTCCAGAATAACCAGGTCATCACTAACTTTTAGAACATATGTATTGTAAAAAAGAAATATTTTATAAAAACATTGAACTTGACAAAATATAGAGCCTGGAGAGAAAAAAAGTGATATAATATATATAAAAAAAAGATGTATACACAGGAAACTGTTAAAATACTTAACAAAGTTAATATATTTTTTGGATAATATGCATGAAATAATAGATATTACTTAGATATCTTATTGCTATCAGGATAATTACGATGTTTCCTCAACATAGTACATCTGAAATTATAGATAGTACTTACATTGAATTGTATGTTAAAATCATGATAAAATTACTTTTGTGGTTTGTGACGCAAATATGTGTACACTTTCATTTGAAGAAGTAATAATTTGCCAAGAACTACATGCAACCATTCCTACTTATCACAACCCACGGACGTTAACTCTAATTATGGAACGATAATTCGATCTGAGGAATTTTCGGAAACGTTTAATCAAGGAAATCGCTACGAGTTTAATAATAGATGTTAACGTAGCAAATCGATCACGTGCATACGTTCGGATTGAATTTTAGTTCCTCTCTGGAACAAATGAGCACACCGTTATGTTTTTACAAAAGTTTATATATAGGCCCGTTCTACTGGATTTATTCTTAAATTGGGTTATTGGATTCATTTTTATACATGTATCTTTTTTTTTCTTACAGACGAGTAACAAAAATTTGGCGGGAAATAACAAACAGATTATTATTTGGATATTTATATAAAACATATATAAAAAAAGGTCCCAAGGAAATTCCAAACGGAAAGTCCGTAATCAAATGGCAAAAGCTCAAACATAGGAAACGGATGAATAACAACTGTCATAATCCTCATGAAAACATGGATATTTTATTATAGCAATTTGCTGTTATAAACTAATAATTTAATTTTGGATGTAATGCGTCTTCTGATTGGCTGACGTTATTTTGTTATGAGCCCATAGACATAATTTAGTCTTGTGACCGTGACTTCATCACGTTTTTTCATGGTTTTCTACGGTTTAAAATGGAATTTAGAATTAAATTATAAGAAATGACTGTAATATTTTTTATGTCTATTCGAAATAACATTAAAAATGTGGTACACACTGTTAAATAACCCGCTACGCGCGTTATTCAGTGTGCACCAAATTTTTAATGTTATTTCTTCATAGACAGAAAAAATATTACAGTCATTCCTTAATTAAGAAATAGTTTAGAATAAGGGAATTGACAACTGCCTTATAAGAAGTTCTGATTCCTTGTCCGAGTTTGGTTTTATTTTATGTCCTATTTTGTTTGATTTGATATCTTTTCAACAGCAGCATAATTATTTGTCGAATAAGTATATAGAGCAGTAAAATTGGTAACGTTTATGTTATTGCTACTGCTCGGTCGATTTATCTGTGCGTGAACTGTAGGTCCCCTATGGTTTCATCAGCGCAGTATCCACAACTTTGATACTGGCATAAAAATATGGAAACTGATTGATTGTCGATAAGCTCTTCAATATTTGTATAAGATTTTGAATTTTCAAATATTTTACAGTAAAACCTCATATCATAAAGTCGCATTCAACGGGAGACGGGAACAACTGCCTCAGACTCAAGAAAGTGATAGTCTAAACTCATAAGGTATATGAAATAAGAATTTTACAATTACATGGTTAAACCAAGCAACCAGAAATCAATTGATAACACGTTGTTCTGCTTCAAGATAGATGCGCCAATTTGTCATTAGAGCGGTTATGTAGTGGTTAGCGCATTAAACTACTACACAAAAGGTTCCTGCTTCATTCCCGGTTCCAGGGTGACAATTTTGGGGACTGAATTTTCGGCTCTCCCTTCTCGTCTTCAGAAACGATGCTGGTCCGTCGGAAGGGGACGATAAATGGCTGACCCGTGTTAAGAGAGAGCCATATCTCTTGCACGTAAAAGACACCCTTGTAAAAAAAAGAGCATACTAATGCCGCTACAAGACAGCATTCGCACCTGCAAAGTGGATAGGGATTAATATAAGTTGCAATAACTTGTTTCCTAATCCACTATAAAAAGATATGTTTAAACTCCATTATAGGTCGTTATGAAGGGAACTTGTTCAGAAACAAACTATTGGGTTTCCGGTTTGTTGATGTCCAACGACGCATACAGCCAACTTTGTTTGTATCATAGTGGCCAGTTGTTAATGGTGGATGAAGTCTTTTTATGTAATGTTTCCATTCCAATGATGTGTTTTGTAAACTCATTATGTTGATAACAATTTAGCTGTAAATGATCAGTGACAAGTGCATTCCAGGCGAACATGACACACTAAATATTGATAGTTTGATTATGCATGCATGAAAACATACGGAGAATACAATTAAACTAAGTGTTGTATTGAATATAAACTCATCATAGATACTTGTATTGAAATTATAGTGATTTCTTCTTAGCTGTGTTTAAATACTTCAATTATAGTTTTCATATTATTTATGAACTTAGCATTTCAAATTTAAGAATTTAAAACTTAAAAAAGACACAAGTAATGGTTCTTTGCATTCTGCTTTCACTGGAACTGATTACTGTAGTTTTATACTTTTAGATAACTAGTATCGATTAGAGAAATGTGGTAGTATGAAAGAGAAAACACTACCAAGGACAAGAATTTAAACAACTACATATATATATGTCACAGTACCACCTTCTACAAAATGCCTGATTACAAGGGAATTTAAACTTCTGTTTTAGTAGGGTTTACATACACTGTTAATTTCATAATTGTTTGATTGCTAAATTTTCAAAAATATTACTATTTCTTAGAATAAATGTTATATATAACAAATCCTTTTATTTTCATATTTTCTTTACCATTGTGAGATATTTAGGATTGGAATAAAAATTGTGAATTGATAGACAATGACATGATTTAGATGATCACTGATTGAAATTGTAAATTAAGGCTGACAGACAAACGGAATGGTAGATTAGTAGTTTTATATCATCATGATTGTTTAAAACAATTCCAACATCTATTGGAATGACCATAGAAAGATCACGATATTAATTAAAGCACTCCTAACTTAGCGTCAACAATATCTTATAATTTTATCAATACAATCATATTTTCATGATTATATTTTCCTGCAATGATATAAGAGATCGTTGTTGCAGAATCAGTCACGGCGAGTAAAAGACGTCATGATCGAACATATGGACAAATCATTTGACAATGGTCAGAAGTGGGTGGGATGAAAAAAAGATTAAAAGTTGGAAAACTTCATTTGTTGTTTTATTATATCTAAACACTGACGAAGAAAAATGACTACTACCAGGATAAAAGAGCGTAAAATTACAGAAAAGACACATCAACTTGACGAGTCTGGAATTAAAGAAAAATATGGCGCTATTGGAAATTACGAAAATGGGGGACACAACATACACTGCAATGGGACTGAGAACAAACAAGAGGTATGAGTTAAATGTTGTTTTTTTTTTATATTTTTTGCATTGTTACATAAAGAAATTACGTTGGGATGGACATTTAAAACTTAATTCTCTAATCTCCCTGTGTTTACTTAAAATAAAAAGTGCACATGTATAACAATTATTTGTCTTATTGAACTTTGAGTTAATTAACCGAACAAACGTAAATGTCAATTGTTAATGCTGAATCTACATGTTGCGTCCTCAATTACGAATGAAGTTTGTTTAATCAATTAGGGTGGAATTCTTTTCTTTCCAAATAAAAAAAACTCCTGATGTACATTCTTGTCCTTGACTTATTTGAATTGTTTCTAAGTAGATACAAAGTAACAAGGAATGGTTAACAAATCTGATCAAAGATACAAAGCTTATAATTTGAAGATTGATATAAGTGACAATCTTAAAAAAAAATCTATAGCTTTTACGTTGTTTGTATCAAATATCGCAGGGTGGCAAAAAAAAATTGGAAACAAACATCTTAGTACTGAAACCCATTCAGATCCTTGCAATTTTAAAATATTATAAGAGTGTATTTAGTAGTTTATCAATCGTGATAATAACCTGTCAACACTGAGGTTGTGAGTTCGAATCCCGCTCGTGACAAGGTGTGTTGGATTCAAAACATATTTGTCTAGGGTTGCAATTTATCCTGGCAAAGAGTGGTTGTCCTCTCGGGCTTCCTCTACCAATAATATGATGAAGCGCCTGTTGCGAAATTTAGTATTGACGGACGGACGGACGGACGGACAATGATATACCGTCATGCGTCCGGTCTTCGACGAGCGTATAAATACTAGCCGAACATGATTCTGATAGCATTAAATACAACAGTCAGTCAGCCAATCAACCAAAAGGCACACATATTTAATTTACATACGAACGAATTGATGGTAAACCTAAAGTGTTCTCATTGCTGCAGAGAATAACCATTCAGCAATAACCAGAAATCGAACATGCAAATTCAATGAAAAAAAGAGAGAAAAATTGTTTAAACAAATAAGCAAAGACTGCAATTGTCATATTCCAGATTTGGAACAGACAAATAGATTTTAGGGCAGCAGACCTCACAGTTTCAACTTCAGTTCACCATTGCAACATATCACAGTTATGTCCAATTATATTATATGTATATTATTTTTGGCAAGACGTTGGCTGTACGATTATGTTAGAACAAAAACCTTCTTTATTCAAAAAGTCTGAAACATACATTTTTTTGATACCAATAAACGCACCATAGATACCAGGATTGACAGAAAAACAGAAACAAACCTTTCGTTGTTAATTACGTCCAAAGCAATTGCAACTATAGTTAAGCGTTGTCTGTACATGATTTGTGAACCAAGAATGTACCATGTCATCCATAACAGTACTAAAGATCTGACTACTGAGTGGATGGTAACATCGGACTATGTGGAATATGACAGTTGTTGTTCATTCGTTTTGATGTGTTTTGTCATTTGATTTTGCCATGTGATTAGGGACTTTCCGATTGAATTTTCATCGGAGTTCAGTTTTTTTGTGATTTTACTTTTTTGTTCCATATTCTGAAATAAATTAATCATATTAATTATGATAGTGCAACATATTCTTGGCAGTTGTAGATTTATTGCAACATTAGTTTACCGATGTTCATATATCACAAATCGTTTAGTAAGATCATAGATGTAATACCCACATCTATGGTAAGATCAATCAAAGTAGCATATACAATCTGAGGGAATCACATGAATTACAAAAGCAGTTAAACCGGATGCGTCAACAGGGTAAACGTTGCATCATCTTAACTAGCCAAGGGTTACGATCTACTCCTCTCTTCTCAACCCTTGGCAGATTAAGCCAACATTTGTGATAACAAGGATGCACTGTCTATCGGTAGATTAAAGTCACACCCTTTCCTAATACATTATTATTGACCAATGGTAGCACTTGAACTGTCGTCAGTGTAGAGGTGAAAACACGGTAGCGTCTAGAGTCTACAAACTTGGTAGAGCAAGAAACCAAAATGTACAATGACATTCCAACATTTGTGCAAGAAACATACACATGAACTTCAAAAAGTTGTTTAAAAACATTTAAATTGTCACTAAATATCGTCATTTGTTTTTTGATGTACAAACTTGCTGCACAATCAGCACGTTGCAATTATTTACCAACACTTTATTTACATTTAAACATTTACACGAAATCATGTTATATGTGCTTTTTGATTGGATGCAGCCAGTTACGACTGCAACCAAGGAAAATATCTTTTTGTGTCTCCGAAATTCTATCTTGATCCGCCAAAGGTGGAGAAGAGGGTAGTGTATAGTAACTCTTTGCTAGCGAAGTCTAGATCATTTTCATAAAACATGGCTGCGTGGTACTGAAAAAAGAAAAATGGTAGACACAAAAGACAAAGATTTTAATAATATTTTTTTTAAATGACGTAAAGCAACCAGCTAGGCTTTATATTCGAAAAAGCAGTGTTCATCTGCAATTTTGTGCAAAATGTTCTTAGAGATCTACTCATATACTTATCAAAATAGGAAAAACATCTTTAGCAAATAAATAAAAGTTATAATCCTTTTTTATGGTGTCAATCCCTTGAAATATAGTAAACAATCTGTCGCCATGGTGTAGGTTTACAGGGGGAAACCTAACGAAAAATAATATATTTGCAAATGTGTTTATTTTGGAAGGAAATGCCCTATTTATACTTGTTAGCAATAGGCATTGTAATTGTGAATTAGTTGTATTCATATTTTATAATTGGAATTCTAGACAAAGACTGCTTTAAATATCAATTTCTGACCTTTCGTTTAAAATATTTGTGAGTTTTCATCACGATTTGCACTGTTTTATATTGTAAAGTCATAAAAGCATGATTCATTTCTGTTTTATTCCTTTATAGAAGTAATTTGAATTTTCTCGTAGAGCGTACTATGTGTCAAGTATAAAAATATTAAATCTTACATCAATGGCGTTGATTTGTTCCTTCAAAACATAAAAACTGACATGTTGATCCAGGATTCAAACACTCAATAATCGGTAAAAGAAAAAAAAAATAAGTTCAGAAATTTAAAAAAAAACATGGTTTATAACACTCAAATGCATCAGGGAATTTGTAGATGTTCTAAACTTTATTCCAAAAGATTATGATACGCCACATATAGAAAAATAAACTCATCATAGATATCAGGACTAAATTTTGTATATACGCCAGACGTGCGTTTCGTATATATACAAAAGACTCATCAGTGACGCTCGAATCCAAAACAGTGAAAAAAGACCAAATAAAGTACGAAGTTGAAGAGCATTAAGGACCAAAATTCCTAATAGTTTTGTCAAATACAGCTAAGGTGATCTATTCCTGAGGTAGAAAAGACTTAGTATTTCAAAAATTCTATGTAAACAGTTAATTTATAAATATAACCATATCAATGATAATTGATGTCAGCACAAAAAGTGTTGACTACTGGGCTTGTGATACCCTCGGGGAAATAAATTTCGTAATTCCTTTTATTGATCATATCTATGTTGTGTACAAGATGGAAGTTTGTACAAATTATGATTTGTACAAGGTTTTTGTACAAGTTATAAGTTTTTGACACATACCTTCTTACACCAGATTATACAGGTTTATCTTCTAAAATGTACTAGTTTAATTTTTTAAATTAAAATTTATATACTTCAACCTAACAATTAGTGCTAGTCTCCTTGTCCTCAAACTGGAAATGAGGATACCTGAATGGTTTAAATTCTAATTTTATTTTTCTCAAATCCATATGAATACCCATAAAAAGTCTTTTTGTGGTCTTATATGCATATTTTAGGGGCCAGCTGAAGGACACCTACGGGTGCGGGAATTCTCGCTACATTGAAGACCCATTGGTTGCCTTCGGCTGTTGTTTGCTCTATGGTCGGGTGGTTGTCGCTTTGACATATTCACCATTTCCTTTCTCAATTTTATTATAATGTTTTTTGTATCAATGCTCAGTATTAGACTGTAGGATTAAGTTGTGAAAATATGACAGAAATCTGCGAAACAAAAGACATCATTCATTTGTGTTAAGTAGTTCATAAAACATTGATAACTTGTACAATAAATCTGTACAAATTATAATTTGTACAACATTACAACTTGTACACAACATATATATTACACTGGTCTATCGATGTTTTACAAATTAATTTATTTGTTTTTTGTTTTATATAATCGTTTCTGGTCACACTTGCAATAAACAATGTTTTTTTACTTTAGAAAATTCCATCTCACATTTTCTAAGTAATTATTATTATTATGTCTTCAGATTTGAATAAAGGTACGACTGTTCGTTCCAAAAATCTGTATTTACACGCACATAATCATGATTCTAGATCTTTGTTTTGTATACTTCAGATAGTCAAATTTGCAAACATTGACTTCATAACTTTTGACCCCAGACAATTTAATTGATATTAAGAATATAACATATAGACAAGCAATATAAAATATCTTTTTTTATATATACAAGTATGGACACAGACGCAAATTGTCAGTGGGGTTAAAGGTCGTTACAAATGTATTGAAAGCTAGACTGGAAATGTGTATTAACAAATTGAGTTGATGTGTACATGTCTTCATTCAAATGCATTGACTGATAAAAAAAAAGGGGGGCTTCAACTTCCACCCCTCTCTGTGAATTAGTTGTTTGAGTGTTTGAATATGGAGTTTGTTAATAAATAGCTGCACTGTAAGCGCATGATATGTCTTGATTCCTTTTAAGCTTGCTTAAAGGTTGAACTATTTTGTTTTGTACAATTATTAGTCTATTTGTTTTCTCATTTCAGTTGTTTTATATTTGTCATTTTAAGGTCTTTTATAGCTGACTGTGCTGTATGAGCTTTTGTCATTGTTGAAGGCTATTTGGGGACCTGTAGTTGTTAATCTTGTTTTTAAATTTTGGAATGTAGCTGAAGTCAACAGACATAGACAATTCACCCAAGTTTTATAAAATGATGTGGAAGTGTTTATGTGAATAATTGAGATGGGAAATGAGGAAAGTGTCAAAGTGACAACAACCCAACCATAGAGTAGACAACAGCTGAAGGCCTCCAATGGGTTTTCAATGTAGCCAGAAACTCCTGCACTTAAAGGTGTCCAAAAACTATAAAATCCCTTCTTTTTTTTAGCATATATAAAAATTCATAACACAGAAATGTATAATCTGAAATTTATTACAATCAAAAGGGACCTTAGGTCAATGGTGTAAACAATTCACCAAAGTTTAATTAAAGGTGATGGATGCATTTTTGTGTTATTGTTCAAAATTGGAAAATTCTCTCTTTTTTAAGGATAAAATCTCTCTTCATAACATGATAATGAAAATTCTAAAATTTATAAAATCGATGTGGAGCTTATGTCAATAGATATAAACATTTCAACAAATTTTCTTGAAAGTAGGGGGAAGTGTTTTCTAGTTATTGTCTGAAGTGTGGATGATGGACTAATAGACAACAGTATACTATATTATGTTGTGTGTGAGACATTGGTATAATAAAATGGTTTTGAATGAATAATGATTAGAAACTGTTTAATGCAGTTATTGAGGGAACGACAGTGAAGAAATTCCTGAGATCAATGCGTTTGAATCCTAAGAATTCAATTTTTGTTGAAATGAAACAAAGTTCAATTTTTGACCCTTTGGATCTTAATGTAAACCAATTTAAAAAAGGGACAATCCTGTGCAATTGAATATTTCTTGCTATTGTGCAATACTGTGCAATTAAAAATTTCTTGCTATTGCACAATACTGTGCAATTGGAGATTTCTTGCTATTGTGCAATACTGTGCAATTGAAAATTTCTTGGTATTGAACAATACTGTGCAATTGAAGATTTCTTGCTATTGCAGAATACTGCGCAATTGAAAATTTCTTGCTATTGCACAATACTCAGTTAGTATAATAATTTTTGACCCCGATTTGGACCAACATGAAAACTGGGCCCATAATCAAAAATCTAAGTACATGTTAAGCCTCACCATATCAAAGAACCCCAAGAATTCAATTTTTATTAAAATCAAGCTTATTTTAATTTTGGACCCTTTGGACTTTAATGTAGACCAATTAGAAAACAGGACCTAAAATTAAGAATTTGGACATGGTTAGATTTGGCATATCAAAGAAGCACAATACCGTATTTCATTTTTTTGATGAAATCAAACAAAGTTTAATTTTGGCCCCTTATTCCTTGGGACCAAAATTAATCCAAACCTACCTTTTGTGGTCATAAACCTTTATAGATTTCAATTAACTTATACTAAAGTTATTGTTCAAAAACCAAGAAAAATGCTTATTTGGGGCCTGTTTTTTGGCCCCTAAATCCTACACTGTTGGAACTAAAATTACCAAAATCTATCCCAACCCTCCTTATGTGGCCATAGAGCTTATGTTAAAATATCATAGATTTCTGTTAACCAACTTAAGTTATAGAGCAAAAACCAAGAACAATGCTAATTTGGCCCCTTATTCCTAAACTGTTGAGACCAAAATACCCCAAATCAATCCCACCCTTCCTTTCATGGTCATAAATCTTGTGTCTAAATTTCATATATTTCCATTTTACTTTTACTGAAGTTAGAGTGCGAAAACCGAATGTCTTTGGATGAAGACGATGATGCCAACGTGATACCAATGTACAACCAAAAAGTTTTCAATTTTTGCGGTTGTATAAAAATGATGTCAAATCAAATTTTTAATGGAGTTTGCAACAGTAATTATTCAACTACTCATTTTAATACATCATAAAGTATTAAAGTGTTAATGTCATACAGTCATGGTGATGATGCCTTCGCTAGCATATAACGTTATAAAGGTACATAAATCAAGAACTGTAAAAGTGAAGCTGCTAAAAATTGAACTTAAACCAAGTTTAGAGGTACCGGTAATAAGCATTTGTATACACATTTCACTAAATTTAGTTGAGACAAACTTGAGAAATTTTTCCATTTGTGAAAGGGGATAACCCTAGAATGATAATCAAAGTGCTTGTAATCACTGAATGGCTATTAAAGACTGCTTAAATTTATCAGTTGGTAGTAAAGTGAATTTTGCATTGTATATTGTATACATAGCATTATTTTAAGTCGATTCAACTACTTTTCTGGACAGAGACAGATAACTCCAATTTTCAAAGAAGATTTCATAAAGCAATGGTTTTAGGAAATATTAATTCAACAACCATTCTGGACAAAGAAAGATAACTCCAATTTATTGCCTTGAATCTACAAAAATGTTTGTTTTTGGCCCTCAATTCCTCGACTGTTTGCCCCATAACCCACAAAATAGACCCCAAACTTCTACTTATGGTATTAAACATGTTAAATATTATGGTACAGTTTCAAAACAATTGAAATACTTATACACAACTTTTTGTACTGACACAAGATTAATGCTTGTTTTGGGCACCTTTGGAACCCTTATTCATAAACCTTAGGGACTATATATATATAACCGCCCCAAAACAATCCCAAGCTTCCTTTTATGATTATAAATATTATGTTATAATTTAATGGCTTCCTTTTTACTTATACTGAAGTTATTATCTGGAAACCATCCGTCTTGGGAAGACGACGACAGGATACCTACATGTATTTCAACTGCAAAAATTTCTGTGGTTGTATAAAAATTTCAAATATGTACAATGAAATATAGTTTCAAAATTGATAAGCCTAGATAGGCCTTATAATTTTTCCCCACATAGTTGAAGGACCATTTACACTCAGGACTGAGTCATAAGTAGGCAGTAAAGTCTACAGATGTATTAAAACAACCTAGCATCATATTGCTAGTAGTGGGAGTAGCAATCTTGGGTAAATTTGTTCTTTTTTTATATAATATGTTTGGTTCAAATCAAAATAGAATGCTTTTATCTCCCTAATACTTACATTGTAAATAGAGGTGGTACTACTTTGACAAATCCTTGTACATGAGAGTCTTCTGTCAAATCTTTATTTCACAAAGAATGAATTGCATAACAATGAACTGAGCTCAAAGCAAAGTACTTTAATAATACACTTAGACAAAGAGCTAAATCCAGTGATATACTTTGTACTACTGGTCCTTCATTAACATCCATTGACCAAAACCACATCTCAACGACATTCCATACTACATGGTTGGATTCGGAAGTCCTGAAAAAGACATGATTTTTTTTAACATATTTTAAGTATATATATACACCGGTTAAAACTTTCTTGTTGTATAATCATTCCGTATCTAGCAACTATCAATTTGCTTAATGCACATATTGATATATGTTGAGTGTACCTCTGTTGGAAATAAGAACACACAAACCTCCACCTAGTTTTAGTCAATGGACAAAACATTCAAAACTATAAAATATTATAGATCTAAGACTTGTCAGTGTCTATTTACCATTGCCACTGAATCAGTGATATATGTATTGTACACATAATTATATACATGCAAGATTAAAATTATAAAGTACATACATGTTTGTATATAAGACTAAAACTGACATTCAGTCTTTACAACATCTTCATTCCCAAAGTCATTTTCAAATCTGACTTCATGGTAAAATAAGATTCCATATCTACAACCAATTAAAAGGAAAAATCCCTCTGATAGACTAGCATTTAAATCCGATTTCTAAAATGGAAGCTAGGTCACCTTGGAACTTAGAACTAAAAAAAATCAAACAATATATCTGATATATTTCAAATGCATGTACATGAAATAATATAAATCTCTAAAATTCACCATATTGTTCCCTTTTTCATCTTCTGTTAGATACTGTATATCCAGTGGCGGATCCAGAAATTTTTTTAAGTGGGGGCCCACTGACTGACCTAAGAGGGGGCTCGCTCAAGTCATGATTCAGTGATTCCCTATATAAGCAACCAAATTTTGTCTCAAAAAGCAGGCCCCCCCCTAAATCTGCCTCTGATATCAACCTCTAGATGTCTTTCAATTACATTCAGTTTAGTGTGGGTTGATCTTTGATTGTTGTACATGTTACAACCAGATTCCCGGCAGGGGGCAACTTTGTAAGACCGCAGAGGTTTAAGCTTAGATTTTGAAATAAGGGGGAAAATGTAACCTTTTCAATTTATAAAACAGGTTCAACATCATTTCTGTACATATATAAACATATTCTAAATTGTGGACACACCTTCATTAAATATTCTACTTCAATTAGTGGAGGAGATCAAATTAAAAAGTTGCAATGGTTAAATACTCCAATCACAGTCTTTCCTGCTAAAATCTCATGTGTAGAATGTGATAAACGGTTTTTGGGTCTATATATTGTCCTTGATATTGAGGTTATCTTGACACAGCAAAATATAAAGAAAATGTAAACTATGATCTGGAAATTGACTTCGTTTTCCCAAAATAAGCCCACTTAAACTGAACTTTAAATGCAAAAGACCTCTAAATGGCTAACAGATATTGCTATATAAAAGAATAGTCCATGATTATACATGTATAATGATATTAAAGAATTCATGAAATTTACACCGATTCTGTCAGTTGAATGGACTAGAATGAGATAAGTTATATACATGATAGACATAAAGGTTTTTTCCAACAGTTGTGGTGTAAATTAATTCAGTTGTATTTTATGGTTGATATATTTATGTATATACATGTATGTAAATCATTGGCTCTTCAACCAATGATATTTTACAATATCAATTATTTGTTTATTTTTCTAATGTTGGTATTTTTCAGCATACTAAAAATGTTTTAGCACAACACGAGCACAAGCTTTATAGGGTGTCCTCACACAGGGTTTCCGCTGGCCGTCGCCATTTTTCCCAATTTGCGAAAAAATAATACTTGTGGCGATGAAAATTCGTCATTTGCTTAAGAATTTGGCGAAAGAAATATATAGAAAGATTTATTTTCCTCCTTCTTGTTTATTTACTTTTTTCGAGTTTCTCAGACTTTAACTTATCAGACAATACTCGGAATTCACCTTGACCTCATTAAGATTTTGACAGAAAATCAATTATCAGCTGATTGCAATTTACAGCTATCGACAACAAAGGACTAATTAATAAAGGTGTTGATTGAATTGTTTGTCAAAATGATATGGTTGAATGACTTCCACTAAATGTCACATGGAGTTATTTACCACTTTTCGACTCATGTGTTTGAAGAACTCTTTTGACGTCTCCTCTCCATGTAAAGATAGTTTAGAAAAGAAAGTTGTTGTTGTGACAATAAATGTTAAAGGGCAAGAAAAATCTCTGATTTAAAACTTGAATTATCCTTTGACTTTGATGTAAGTAATTGATCAGGGAGACTACTTTAAAGTCGTTTGAGTGACACACGTGTTTCAAGCATAGTTTACCGTCTAAACTTTTTCATTTAAGATGGTCAAGATGGTGGTTATAGAAGGGAGGGGGGGGGGGGGGGGGGGGGGGGGTGCATTCTGGCATCACAATTTCAAATGACAGAGGATAACATATGATCTGTCCATATACATGTATGGGGGTATCTTATTGAAGTATTCTTGCCAAATGAAGATTAAACAGTAATTCTTAGACATGACAATAAAAGAGGGGGGATAGGACCTTTATCGGGACTCCGGGATCGGGTGTTTTTAAGCTCGGGATTATCCCCCCTCATAAAATGTACACTTTTTTCAAGACGATTAAAAAATCAGCTGAATTTGACAAATCACACTACCGGTATTTGTTTTCCAAAAATAACTGTAATTGGATGGGGGTTCTGTGTATTCACATTATTTTAACAACTCTCCTTGGGCCGAGAAAAAAAAATCTGTGGTTTCAGGTAACCTGACCGACCCTGTTTTTTAGCCCTGACCCTAACTTTTTTATTGGATCTTTCAAAAAAAAAAAACAATAATAATTATCAACCGACCCTGTTTTTGACACAGGCTTCTGATAAATGACATAATATTTTTTCTCACTTGCTTCCTCTTGCATAGAAAGCCAGTAAAACATTTTATAAATGTCAAAAGGTATTCCAAATAGATTAAAATCCAAGAAATTTGCACAGCAGGTGCTTCAAAAACATTGCAAATGGCCCAAGACCACAATTAATGACCCCGCTTTTCGTTGTTCACGAATGTAGTTCCTTTTAATTAGAGTGTATTTTTCCTTAATATTTTTTCTAAGACACACAAAAAATTTGACAAAAGTGCATGGTGCAATTTTTTTAATGATACAAAATGTTCTAAAGAAATGATAGAGAAATTAATTGTGGTCTGTGGCCAAATGGCACACTTCCGGTTTTTGAAACTAATTATGGATCCGGACTTGGAAAAAACATGATAAATACTTAATAACTCAAATATGAAATTTTGAATCATCACCAAAAAGTATACAGATATTTAGATTAATGTAACTAAGAAGTGTTTAAAGTTTTAAGCCATAATCAAGAATTGTTTTTGAGATACGGTGTGACATGTGAAAAAAACACCCCCCTGTTTAAGTTACAATGTGCCGTAACTCAAAAAGTTTTAATCTTATTTTCACCAAAAAGTATACAGATCATGTGACCATCATAAGAAACAACTATATTAAGTTTCATGACATTTGGATAAGTCGTTCTCAAGTTACGGTGCCACATGTTTACGCTGGACAGACAGACGGACACCTGACATTTGTATACCATAATAGGTCCCGTCTTTGATGGACGTATAAAAAGCAGTACTAAGCGTGCATGTTACGCTAGAAACATATTCAAAGAATACAGGTTTATAACTTCTTAATGTCATATCCAATATTTATCAAAACCAAAAGGGGAGTTACATGTATCTTACTTCCTATATTTTTTCGTGGATGTCAATACACCTAATCGCTATTTATTCCATACCGGATGAATTCTAAAATTACACAACTTTTTCATCCAGTTGAAGCTATCTGGGGGAATGATACAAAATGTTCTAAAGAAATGATAGAGAAATTAATTGTGGTCTGTGGCCAAATGGCACACTTCCGGTTTTTGAAACTAATTATGGATCCGGACTTGGAAAAAACATGATAAATACTTAATAACTCAAATATGAAATTTTGAATCATCACCAAAAAGTATACAGATATTTAGATTAATGTAACTAAGAAGTGTTTAAAGTTTTAAGCCATAATCAAGAATTGTTTTTGAGATACGGTGTGACATGTGAAAAAAACACCCCCCTGTTTAAGTTACAATGTGCCGTAACTCAAAAAGTTTTAATCTTATTTTCACCAAAAAGTATACAGATCATGTGACCATCATAAGAAACAACTATATTAAGTTTCATGACATTTGGATAAGTCGTTCTCAAGTTACGGTGCCACATGTTTACGCTGGACAGACAGACGGACACCTGACATTTGTATACCATAATAGGTCCCGTCTTTGATGGACGTATAAAAAGCAGTACTAAGCGTGCATGTTACGCTAGAAACATATTCAAAGAATACAGGTTTATAACTTCTTAATGTCATATCCAATATTTATCAAAACCAAAAGGGGAGTTACATGTATCTTACTTCCTATATTTTTTCGTGGATGTCAATACACCTAATCGCTATTTATTCCATACCGGATGAATTCTAAAATTACACAACTTTTTCATCCAGTTGAAGCTATCTGGGGGAATGATACAAAATGTTCTAAAGAAATGATAGAGAAATTAATTGTGGTCTGTGGCCAAATGGCACACTTCCGGTTTTTGAAACTAATTATGGATCCGGACTTGGAAAAAACATGATAAATACTTAATAACTCAAATATGAAATTTTGAATCATCACCAAAAAGTATACAGATATTTAGATTAATGTAACTAAGAAGTGTTTAAAGTTTTAAGCCATAATCAAGAATTGTTTTTGAGATACGGTGTGACATGTGAAAAAAACACCCCCCTGTTTAAGTTACAATGTGCCGTAACTCAAAAAGTTTTAATCTTATTTTCACCAAAAAGTATACAGATCATGTGACCATCATAAGAAACAACTATATTAAGTTTCATGACATTTGGATAGGTTGTTCTCAAGTTACGGTGCCACATGTTTACGCTGGACAGACAGACGGACACCTGACATTTGTATACCATAATAGGTCCCGTCTTTGACGGACGTATAAAAAGCAGTACTAAGCGTGCATGTTACGCTAGAAACATATTCAAAGAATACAGGTTTATAACTTCTTAATGTCATATCCAATATTTATCAAAACCAAAAGGGGAGTTACATGTATCTTACTTCCTATATTTTTTCGTGGATGTCAATACACCTAATCGCTATTTATTCCATACCGGATGAATTCTAAAATTACACAACTTTTTCATCCAGTTGAAGCTATCTGGGGGCCGTTGAAACAATTCACCATGCACAATACTTTTTAATGAGACCCGTTTTAACTTATTGTAAATACTTAAAACAAAATAATTTTTTACTTCAATTTTCAATTTCGAAAAATAGTGGATTATTAACTATTAAAGTTTCTTGATGATCGCTTTCTAAAGTTTTTCCTCCCTCAGCTCTCTAGTAAAAAACCTTTATTTTCAGTCGCATGACCCAAACAGAAAGTTGTACATACAGTGTATTACTGTTTTTCCCAGATTGGACTAAATAGCGATAATTAAATAAAGTGTAATTTCCGGGATTGTTGAAAACTTGCATATTCATCACTATCTGATTTTGTGGTTTTAACAATCCAGACAGACAAATAGCAATAAGGTGTTTAGAAAAAGATGACCTAAAACCTCCTTCATATAAGACAAAAAAACATGGGAACTCATACTGAATGGTCAAATGTGTTCAATATGAAAATTTGGTAAAATCACAAATCAGCCGTTAATGTAAATGGACTATAAGTATGACTTTTGAGCAAATTTAAAGGGAAATGACGGGGAAGGGGCAAATTAGCTTTCAAGGGGAGCAAATGCTGTTTAAATTGGTAAGCGGGTTTTAAATATAGAGGGAAAGTGGAGTCATCTTTTTAGACTTTAGTTACATGTAAATATAACTTATGTAGACTTACCTTCTAATTCTATAGACTATTAAAAAAAACACACACACACAACTCGGAACTATTTCTAATTCACTTGGACTACTGATATGCAAACCTAAAAGCAAAAAGAAAAATATCATAAAATAGTGATTGAAAGATTCATAACACTTTAAAAGGATAATTCAGACACGTGTTACACGGGGAGGTATCTGGATGATTCGTTCCAACTCTGATTCGTACCAACAAATTCGTCCCAAGTTGCTTGGTCAGTTCGTTCCAACTTTTCCAAAAACTGGTCAGTTCGTTCCAACTTATTCAAGAACAGTATTAAACAATATTAACCATTTAAATATAGCCTAATTATTATTTTAATTTTTAATGCTGTACTTATAGAAAATGAATATAAATACTTATCTAAAAAAAATCTTTGGTTTATTGATTAGGAAGAACGATATATTGGGCATGATATATATTGATAATTATTAATAAGGTAAGTATTTCATGACAAATTTAATATTTTAAATATGAATAAAGTGATTAACTAGTGATATTTTCAAAGAAATAGTTATCATTATAATTGATTATTGTATTTCAATGATGTGCGCATAACAGTTGTGAATGCATTCATCAAAAGAATAATACAATGTATCGTACTTATCTTGGGTCACAAACGCTTGTCAATAATAATTGAAGGCTGACATACCACATTTGCTATGTTTTTCTTACGTGCATCGTTACTACTCATTAGCACTGGTTGTGTATTTTTTACAATATAAAAATTTACTCAGTGTCCTTGTACGAAACCGAAAAAAAGTAAGCAGACACAAACAGATCACAGTCCAAGATGATGGAGCTTTGGGACAGCTATAGAAGCCAGCAAATTACAGTTACCCAGCTGATGACATCATTGTGCCATCCGTTGACCAGCAAAATGAAATATGTGAAATACTGAAAGACTATTGAACAATTATCTATGAACTGTTAGGATGAACATATGTTATTGAAAAATCATCTTTTATATGAAATATACAGAAAAAATGGACAAGGAATTGTCGATTTTTGCCGGGCACTGTAGGTTGATTAATTTACACAAATACAGTGATATACATACATATACATTATAAAAAAGTTGGTTAAGTCTGATTTAATAATGAACTTAATCAGAACACATTGTCAAGTCTGATTAATAATGAAATAAATCAGTTGGAACGAATTGACAATTGACTTGGTCCAAATTGTCCAAATCTGGAACGAACTGGCTTGGAACGAATTGGACTTGGAACGAATTGACTAGCATTCCACGGGGAGCATGTTTGTTTACATATAATAATGTCACGTGATCGCGCACTGACCTCGCATGCTGCATCGCCCTTACAATTCACTAATACATGTACATAACCATTTTCATGCAAACATGCAACGTGAATGTGATTGGTTATCAAATAATACAAAAATAATGCATGAACCGTTGAAGAAGAAATTATTTCATCAAATAGAGTGGATTTTCACTTTCGACACGAATAGGTCGAGTTGACATTCCTGTCATCGGAGATAGTATTGAGATAAAAGGGATAAAACGGACCGTCAAAAAGGTCTAGAGAATCACATCAGTAGAACCTTAACATAAATAAGTAATACTTGCCAACATTTCTCTAATTGATAACCTATAGAACTGAAATTTCACAAAAAAAACGGTAAATAATTTTGTTGTGATGCTTGATGTCAAGAACTGGTTAAATTGGCGCTAAATAAATATTCTTACTCCTATTGCTTCATGTAAAAAAAATGTATAGAATTGAATTCGACTACAGTTCAGAATAAAAAATAGTGAATATGCAAAAGCCAGGTAATATGTTAATGATAAAGTGTGTATAAATTTTCGTAAACGAAGTTACCCGTATACTTCCCCAAGAATTACATTTGAGCGCAAAGTTCTGTAATTGTGTGATATGGTTTTTGGTTTATGTAACATAATTTAGACTGGGATCCTGGCTAATCTTGACCTTACGACGCGCAGCTAGATTGGGCCGGATCCCAGTCTAATGTAACATCGTAGAACTCAGGGTAACGGAATTTTTTGCGTTGCTATTAGATCATTGAGGCCATCTATTTT